>JAVXUP010003566.1:50000-62573 GCA_033070095.1 Escallonia herrerae | reverse complement strand
AGAGACATAGGTGTAATTAGCCCTATAATAAATTAATAAAAAGGACGGCCTCTAAAGAAAGTGTTGTCACCACTAACAAAAGGGCTCCAAAAGGGATCCAGCGGGAGTGAGAGTAACTTTATGATAAAGAGAACAGTCGGATAAAGGCTTTACCGGACTGTTTCTAATGTAGACACCCAATAAACCCAATAATGTCGCATACAGTTGCACCTACGCTCACGTGAAGCATAGGATGATGGTACACCTACGCATTATTGTCAAGTCAATACTTCACGTAAGTTTGTTTGGAATCAAAACCTAATGAAATATGAACGTAGATAGCCAAAAAGTTAGTCTACTTGTCGCCATAATTAACAGCCCGGCTGAGGCATAATTCTCTTGTTAGTTCCATCTCGCCAAAATAGGAGAAAAACAACTCCCTTGTCGAAAGATGAAAGAGTTCTCATGTTGACACACTAGATCATGAAATCAAGCAACAAAACCACTATTTTTACGAGGAGAGATCACCTTCATCCTCATCGGAACCAAATCAACCTCTCACAAGACACGGGATTCAAGAAAAGGAAAAAAGTGACCTGAACTAATCTACTACATGTTAGGAGAATAGAAAAGAACCATGGCGTGGTGGGGTGGAAGATGAAAGAAAACCCCGCCCCTAGGCGGCCAATAGTGAGCTGAAAATATCAATAGCTTTGCTAAAAACCCAAACGCAAAAGAGCTGAAACTATCAATAACACTAGTTTTCTCGTAGAACTTCGTATTCGTCCACTGGTCGGAAGGATGCCAACTAAACAGAGGAGGCTAATTGTTTCCAATTATAGTCCGCATAAAAGAGAAGGAACTTATATTAAGCAAATCGAGTAAGAGGGGGGCATCCACCAGACCTGAAGCCAAACAATAAAACCAAAGTCCTTACCATTTAGGTAGCACGGACAGGATATCATGTTTGACACCGACACTGACCGAGACATCAGATACTGTAATTTTCAAAAAATTAAATTTTGAATACCTCAGGACACTGCTGAATTTTTTAATATATTTTTATTTAAATATGTGTATATCAATACAACAAAAATAAACATTAATTGGAGCAGTTGAATTTCGTTCAAAACGAATTAAAAAGAAAGACAGTAACATGAAATAGTTTCAACAATAACAATAAAACCGGCTGAATGTCTCAAAATTATCAAGATTAGAGTCTCAATAATAACAAGTGAGAAGGAAAAAAGATATGAAACCAAAGGCATGAAGGACAAGTCTTAAATAGCCAGATGGGTCTATAAATGAGGTCGGAGATGTTGCCCTATCTTTTTTTAGAGTGGTAAGCTTGGATGTGTTTGGTAACAAAAAGAAGGAAAAGAGAAAGAGATGAGAGAGAAAGAAGAAGGGTATCTTTTCGTGGATCGCTGATTAGGGTTTTGGCTTAAAAGTTCATTTATAAAAAATCCCTACCTTTGCCGATTATTATCCACTAACCTTGAATTAAGTTTGAAATATTGTATTTTGGTCCAGACGTGTGGACACTTCTTTAAGACGTGTCAAATCACGACACGGTGTCCTGTAATTAATAAATAAATTTGGACACCACTGAGAAGTATCGGACACGTGCCTGAAAGTGATGGTAAGGTATCTAAGTATGCTAGATGTCGGACACCATATGTCAACCTCTATAAGGTATCCGTGCTTCTTAACTAACCATGGTACAGAACGAGCAAAAGGAGCTTATTTCCTAAACCCGCACAAAATTCTAAGAGGCTGCTAAACACAATGCTTTCACATGTAAAAACTACATGCTTAGGTGGGAATGCGATGAAGAGAAATCTGTGATCATTCGTGAGCCAGCACAACAACTTCTTTCCCAACTTTACACGGCCCCTAAAAAGCCTTATGAGAGCTGAGGGGCGCTCTCGGTACCTTCCGCAATGTCTTCTACGTACTTGATCTTTCCTTCTTTGATAGGAGGCGGAATGGAATCTTCTGGCCATTTATTAGCTACTCGTAGCTAGACTGCTTGTAGTTTTTTATATATATATTTTTTAAATTATCATACCGAAAAATTTTTGACGGCAACCGATATGTAATGATCGTGACATGACTTGAGTGGTTTTTATTTCTTTTTGCTAAAAATACGAGTAAGAATTGATTAAGAGAGTGCTAATCGAAATATCACTAATTATATTTAGTAACGATACATAGACCGTCACAATGGAAGAAATGTCTTACGAGCCCATGTCAAAGAAGGGTGTACTGCCAAAAGCAGCCTGCTTTCGGGAGTTGTACGTGTCAGATTCTCGATGTTTAACCTGAGAACTGATTGAGAAACATCTCTACGTTCATTTTGGCTAAACATCCGCAAAGCATTTGTTTGTTTACATCCCCTACTGATGTCAAAAACTGGTGGAAACCATTTTAATTTGAGGGCTTTTTAAAGGTTATAGGCCTTAGAGTACGTTTTAATTAACTTGGTAAGTGCGAGGATTATAAAGCACACAGGAGATTCTCTATCTAGTATTCTTAAATAATGAAACATCACTAGGCCCAAGAAGCTTGGTTACGAGCATTATCCAATTAATGACAGAACAAGTCTGATATATGCAAGGGGAAAACTTATATGTATATATATATATATATATATATATATATATATATATATATATATATATATATATATATATATATATATATATATATATATATAATAAACAAAGTATTGTGCGTTGTAGATGCGACACATAAGCTTTTTTTAGTATTGTTTTTCCTTTTTACCTCTTTTAATTATGCGACACGTCATCGTTGTTCAATTTTGTGACACGTCATCATCTTTGTTTTGATATTTCATTTCTCTTTTACCTCTGCTTATTAAAGTCTCACATGACTCTTTATTAAAATTTGGAGATATTATTACCATAAATTTAGTTACCTTATAAGAGTTAAAAATCAATTCTATACATTTTAAAACTCCATATAGTCAATGTATCAACATATTGGAATTTGATTTTGACTATTTGCAAGCACTTTAAATAATAACATAAACACTCAAATATAAAGTAAACATAAGTCACTTATGAAGAAAAAAATTGTAGGCCACAAATTAAAAGCTTTCTTTTCTTTTCTTTATACAGAAGTAACATGTAAAAAGAATATGAGTTAATTATCATAAATAATTTAAAAATACCAACATGAGATTTTATTTCATCAGCTAGTTCTAATTATATCACATTGAACTTTAAAACACATAAGCTTTCTAGGTATTCTTTTTCTTATTTACCCCTCTTACTTATGTGCTACATCATCTTATTTGTTTTAATGTCTTTTTTTTACATAACTATTTACTAAAATGGTTATTAAAATATTAGTTGACATTAACATTAAAAAAGGTTTTGTAAAATGATATGACATTTTCATGATTATTCAGATAATAATTAATTGTACAATGTACATGTATTTTAAAATTAATTGTCTTAAAAATATTCAAAATGAAATGGGTGGTCGAAAAAGCACCGAACATGACCATGAAGTAAAACAATTAAAATATAAATATTGCCACTATAACACTATAGTTTCTCTTTTTGGAGTTATTTCTACGTTTTAAAAGGTTGGTTGTGTGAAAGGAAGTGAAATAGCTCCAGTTACTTCCGTTTTTGCTTCAAGTTTTTCATGGCATATTTTTTAATAGGTTTATTTGGTCAAGACAAACATTTACTATAGAAATAGTTTGTGCCTTTTCTGTACTTTCTTTTATAAACTTTAAATTTTATTGTAGTAGATGTCTAATATAATATATGTTAAGGAGTTCTATCAGTGATAATTATAAAATAAAACTATTAATTAATGATGCACTACATAACGTGAAAAACTGAAAACAAATGTCTCACACTTATATGGATATGGTAAGCAAAACGAATAGCGTAAATATAATTTTGTGTATAAACTCCTTGAAAATTAAGTTTTTCATAGAAAAACAAAATTAATACCTAGAATACTAAAGATTAAAGTAACATTGTAATTTGATGTGACATAATTGATTACTCATTGTATGCTTCACTTTCTGAATACTTTATTTTGAACTTTTGAATCTTACTAATTTTTAATTACTATAATATGTTTTACTATTACGAAACAATTTCAGAATTATGCTTTCATTGAATTTCTCTTGATTTGGTATTGCTTATTGATATAACTCAAATATAATTCTTAATAATTGTAGAATACCCGGCAATCCTAGTCAAATTGGGATATTGATAATTATCTTATCAGGATTCTAAAAGAGTCCTAAAGAGATCGTGACGTGATCCTCAAGGATCCTAACGTGATCACAACAAATCTGGCTCACGGCCCAGTCCTACTAGGAGTCTTCTTCTACAGCGATATAAAGGGGTCTACCCCCAGGTATGAAGGACAGACAAACAATTATACAATTCATGCTTTTTCAGAGTTATTATCCTGTAGATACATTCTGACTTAAGCATCGGAGAGTTCTCCGTCGCGAACCCCACCCGGGGGTCTCTCGTTTTTTGTCTTGCAGGTCATCGATCCATGCTCGGGTTCCGGAATATATGCGGAGCATATTTTTAGCAGCAACACTTATTATATGTGAAATACATGAATGCGATATGTTTTCAATGCGATGGTTCACTTTAAGCAAATACGAATAAATCTTAATTTTCAAAACAATCGACATAATGCTTAAATACTCAACCTTAACTATATCAAATATGTTGAAACTCAAAGATACTAATAATAACGTTTAGATAGAACTCACCCGAACCTTGTCCGAGTTAATGAACTTGTATAATATATAATAAACGAAGCGAGAGTTTCTTTACGCGACACATCATCACAAAAATATGACTTCTTTACTTGACACGTTGTCACATCATACTTTCAATGTGAAATAGAATTATAACTATTATAAGTGTCTCTAAAGTTTTAAATATTATCTTGAATGAGATTCTTAATTCTTGATAAGTTAATTTTCATACTAATAAGCCTTATATAATTGAAAAAGTAACTCTAAATGTTATAAAACACTAACTGATTAATGAACTAACTTATTAGGACTTATATTTTGACTATTGTATCCTTAAACACACTCTCTATTATGAATATAAAAGTTCATATATCTTAAAATTGAAAATAACATATTAAATTTAGAAGAGAAAAAAAATGATACTACATTTAAGAATATTATCTTGGATGAGGTTCTTATTTTTTTATAAGCTAATTTTCATATTACTATGCCTTATATAATTGAAAAACTAATTCTAAACGTTCTAAAACCCTAACTGATTGATGAACGAACTTATTACGACTTAATTTTGCGTATTGTATCCTCAAAACCACTCTCTTTCATGAATATAAAAATTATGTATCTTAAAAATGAAAATAACAAACTAAATATAAAAGAGAAAAAAAATTATGCTACAATTGAGAATAACAATTATAAGTGTTACTAAATATTTTAAATATTATCTTGGATGTGATTCTTATTTCTGGATTAGGTCATTTCTATATTACTAAGTCTGATATAATTGAAAAACTAACTCTAAATGTTCTAAAACTCTATCGATTAATAAACTAATTTATTAGGACTTAATTTTTACTATTGTATCCTTAAAAATACTCTATAATAGAAATATAAAAATTTATATATCTTAAAAATGAAAATAACATACTAAATTTAGAAGATAAAGAAAATGATGCTACAATTGAGAATATTATCTTTGATGAGGTTCTTAGTTCCTAATAAGTTATTTTTATATTATAAAACCTTATATAATTGAAAAACTAATTCTAAACATTTTAAAACTCTAACTAATTGATGGACTAACTTATTAGGACTTAATTTTGACTATTGTATATTTTAAATCACTCTTTATCATGAATATTAAAAATTTTATTTCTTAAAAACGAAAATAACATACTAAATTTAGAAAAGAAAAAAAATGATGCTGAGAATATTATCTTGGATGGGGTTCTTATTTTTGATAAGTTAATTTTCATATTACTAGGCTTTATATAATTAAAAAATAATTTTAAATATTCTGAAACTCTAACTGATAGATGAACTAACTTATTAGGACGTAATTATGATTATTGTATCCTTAAAATCATTCTCTATTATGAATATAAAAATTCAAATATCTTAAAAAGGAAAATAACTTACTAGATTTAGAAGAGAAAAAAATAGTGCTGCAATTGAGAATATTATCTTGGATGGGGTTCTTATGTTTTGATAAGTTAATTTCATATTATTAAGCCTTATATAATTGAAAAACTAATTTTAAACATTCTAAAACACTACCTGATTAATGAACTAACTTATTAGAACATAATTTTGATGATTCTATCCTTAAAACTACTCTGTAATATAAATATAAAAATTCATATATCTTAAAAACAAATTAATATAATCGATTTATAAGAAAAAAAAATGATGCTACAATTGTGATTGAAACAATAAAAATTATGTAACAAATATTTAAAAATTATAAAATTTGCTTACCGCAATCGATGTAATGATTTATTAATAAAGTTTAGTAACTTTTAGAATCCTTTTGATAAAATAAAAAAATTGACGTTATTTTTTGGATGGAAACGCACAAATAACAAATGACTGTACAATTATTATTCATTAAAACTGTTACAATAATAATGCTTATTTATAAATCTGATAGCTGAAAAGGACTTCAAGTTATATACTAAATATGTCAATGTATGTAAAGGTATGCAATTATTATTTTTAATGTGATCCCTATTTTTAAGTTTATTTAATTTTCTAAGAACAATATAAGGGCTATATGAGGAAGCCTTATATAATGTGAAAACTAATTCAAAACTCTAATTATACAAAATTTTTAGAATTTGATTTTGACTATCGTGTTCAAAAAACTAACTCTCTCATGCAAAGGCTAAAAATTACGTATTTAAAAAATATAGCTTATGGATATTTAGAAGAAAAGAATTATGTTATAGTTAATTAAGTTTATTGTAATGTAATAAATGTATGTTTATTTATGCATAACATAGTCATTGCAAAAAATTATTTATATAATGTCTAAAATCAATAATCAAATTGCAGGACAATTTTTGCTTTGATAAGACCGGACGATCAACAAAGTGGCTACATAAGAGTACATGAGATTTTTTTTTTAAAAATCACATATGTATTAGAATAAAACAAGGTGCAGTCAATTTAAAGAATCCTTAATTACTATATTTGAGAATGTTTAAAACCTTTAAGATGCAAAAATATGATATGACTATTGTATCTTAAAACCACTCTATAATATGAACATATAAATTCATATACCTAAAAAATAAAAGTAATATTATCTTGGATGGGGTTCTTATTTCTTGATAACTTAATTTGCATATCAGTAACCCTTATAATTGAAAAACTACTTTCTAAACATTATAAAACTCTAATTAATTAATGAACTAACTGATTAGGACTTAATTAGAACTTTGTATCTTTAAAAGCACTTTGTCATACGAATATGAAAATTGATATAAAAAAATAAAAATAACCTATTAGATTTAAAGAGGACAAAAATGATGTTACAATTGATATTGAAGCAATAAAAATAACGTAACAATTTATTTATTTAATCATATGCTTACTGCATCGATGCAAAGATTTATGAAATATAATATATAGCTTTTAGAATCATTTTAGTGAATAAAAAATTGACCATTTTTTTTTTTTGGTATTATCACGTACCAACAAATGATTGTCTAGTTATTACTAATTAAAATTATAATAATAACAAAACTTATTCATAAATATGATAGTTGAAAAGAATTTAAGGTTATATACTAAACACGTTAGTATATCTAAAGGTATGTAAATATAATTTGAATGTGATCCATATTTTCTAAGTTTATTTAGTTTTGTTGGAACTATGAGATGGTTATATTAGGAAGCCTTATATAATTTGAGAACTAATTCTAAAAACTATATACTAATTTATTAGGATTTAATTTTGACTATTGTATCCTTAAAAGTAACTCTCGCATACGATGATAAAAATCATGTTTCTAGAAGAAAAGAAAAAGAAAACACATATGAGATTCAGAAGGAAAAAAATATTGTTATAGTTAATTTAAGTTCATTATAATGTAATAAATGTACATATATTTACACATAACATAATCATTGCCTAATACTTTTAATGTAATACATAGATCAATAATACAATTATAGACAATTGTTTTGCATTGGTAGCACCACCAAATAATCAAAGTGATTACATCGTATATATGAGATTTTGAAAATAAATAACATATGTATTACAAAAAAAGGTACAATTAAATCAAATAATTTTTAATTACTATATTTGAGAACATTTAAAATCTTGAGAATGTAAAAATATATGTATGTAATTATATAAAACAAACGACTAACCACTTCATTTCTGCATATGGTCTTATGATCAATGAAATGACTTTTTTATTTATACTTAATTAAATTTTCATGAAAAAAATTATGAATGCACTTAATAGATATAAAAACTATAACTTGATGACAAGTCATTGAAGACGTAAAAAATAATTGCAACAGTTCAATAACAAAGACAAGTCATATTTGTCAATTTACTTTTATCATTACTAGCATGTTACAAGAATTAAAGAAAAAAAACACATACACACATAAAAACACGTAAATATTAGATATTATGTGATTGTTCAAAAAAAAAATTTCAGACAATAGTAACTTATTTGAAAGTAATAAGGTGTATATATAAATTTTGTTAAATTTGAAATGCAACTTTATTTCATATAAATTTATACTTAATCTTTATAATAACCTTCGAAAAACATGTAACACCTTACAAACTTTTGAAGTTAAAGAATTATACTCATATATAACATCTAGAATTCAAAAGGGATACGTCATAGCCTGATCACTTTCTAATTTCAACTACAATCATATTCGTTATTTAACTTTGTATGGCACCGACATGACTATTCTATTACTAGAAGTGCTAAGTAAATATTTGACAACTTAAAGTAGAGGACAAATCTCAAAATTGTACCTTCAAGTTTACATCCAGTACAACTTTAATACTCAAATTTGAAGGTGCATGAAAGAAGTACCCAACTTTGAAATATCATACCAAATCAGTATTTCGTCTGACAGACGACGGATGCCGTTAAAAAGTCAGAGGGACAAGACCGTCATTATGAAAAAATGATATAAACTCTTTCCATGTGGCCATCTGGGCTGTTTGTTTGACACAATTAATTTGTATTGAAATTGTAAAAAAGTGCATTAAAAATGTAAAAAAAGGACAATCCACTCGGCCACATAGATAGGGTTTATATAATTTTTTTTATAATGACGGTCTTGCTCCTCTGACTTTCTAATAGCATCCGTCGTCGTCCGTCAGCGGAGATACTGATTTGGTACGCTATTTTAAAGTTGGGTACTTCTTTGGCGCACCCTCAAACTTGGATACTAAAGCTGTACTAGATGTAAACTTGAGGGTACAGTTTTGAGATATGTCTTAAAGTAAAAGCTTAAAGAAGAGATGTATCTAACGGATCTACTGTGCCGCTATCCATTCTTTATAGCCAATTATATTTTTTTAAAATAATGTTGTTGTCTTATTTGTCTCAAGATATGTGGTACATATTAATGCACTCTTTAAGACTTTATGAGACTGTATTTTATAAATCGACCCGAGCTTGACTCGGATTACTGATCTAGTGTATCTAAATGTCGTATCTAGAAATTATGCATTACCTTCATACATATATAGGCTTTCGCCTACGCATGTTTTTCCCAGGCTGTTGTTTCTACCGATTCTTCCTTGCATGTATAGCTTACTAGAATTTGGCAGCTGAGAGGCCCTTATACAAAACCCTTTGCTCCAACAGTCATAATTTCCCTAGAGTGCAAATTCAAATTTTACTTTCACTAAGAATCTAATTTTGGGTACACCCTATTCAAATCGTACAGCTAAGAGAGTTGACAATTTCACTTCAATTTTATTTCAGGGTATTTGGCGTGTTAAGCGCTCAAACGGATTAATCTTACCTTGGGGTTTAGGGGTGTTAACTAAAATTTTCTTTCATCCAGTTTGGCAACAAAATTTGTAAGCTAAAATTTTGCCTTGCCTAACTTTTGGAAAGCTTAATTTGTACCCGAAGATTAAATAAAACGAAATGTAGGAAACTTAAATTAATAAGAGATAATGTTCTTGTCACAACTAAGAAATAAAATACTTGTTTTATCACGTCATAGTTAGAACAGTTGTATTAATTTTATTGTACTTCTTTTTTATTCCAGGTACTATAGCTTTGCTTTGGCGAACACACACACACACGTCGAAGCCTCTCTGGCTTGTTTTAACTAGGAAGAGACCCAATTTATAGTTTGTAAGACTTCTTCGAGCTTTAACAAAATTTTGTAACTCACCATCAAATAAAATTAGTTTTCTTTGTTGTTTTTTGTCAATTGTCGTGCTTATTGTTGAGGTGCACATGTAAGGAGTATTAATCCCAAACGTGTGTGAATGGGACAATGGCAAAAATTATACTCATTTACCTTTCCCTCGATTTTGTCCTCATCATTTTAATATGTTTAAAGGGTCCTTCGAAAAAGATTTGGTGTTCCATTTGACTCTTTTCTCCACTTCATCCGTTAAATCCAATTGTGAAAGAGTGAAAAAGGTCACATCCACGGTGAACTAAGGGCCATAACTGGAAAATCCGTATCTCTCAACATCATTGTCTTCCCCAACCTTAGCTACCAGCCACCGCAAAGAAGACCACCACCACTAGAGCCCGTTTCAGTCTGCAACCACTGCCATCACCTTCTCACTCACCATAGTTGCAAACCTTGGGATCATCGACGTTGGAGACAACCATCACGATTGCATTGTCGCCCACCTCGACATCGTCATCACCACCTCGTCAACCCCTCATTGTCGTCCCACATCACCAGTGGCATCGCTATCTCGCCGACCCGGCACCACCGCTATAACCTCCATAGCTTGGATACGCTAACTGCCACCTCCTCTGCTCGGATATGCTACCCACCATAACCACACCATTATCCTTCACTTTTTTAGCCCCGTCTTTGAACGATCAAACCTACCCATTGTCATCCCTAACCATCCACAACCATAGCCTTTGGCAACCGCGGTGGTGGAAACTTATTAATTTAGAAAGTAGGAGGAGCTTAGTAGGTTTTGTTCTTTTAACCTAGCTTATCCAAATGAAGTTGGCCTTTTACCATTCCCTAGTTGAATCAAATCGAGTAAAATGATGCAAATAACCTTTGGACCATGTAATCTTTTTACGAGGACTAACCAAAGTAAATTTGAATGCAAAAGGACAAAATCAAAACCGAAGGCAAATGGAGGAAGATGAATTTTTGTTACTTTCCTTGTAGGAAATAAGATAAACTAGATATGACTCGTTGGCACCAAAAATCTGAGAAAATCGATATGTTAAATAAACACTTAACTTCCTGTAAAACTAATAAATAAACAAACAAAAAAAGACAGCATCAAAAGTAAGTGGTGTCACCTTTAACAAAAGGGCTCCAATGATATTGAGATCTGAGAGGGGCTCTACGTGTCCTCAATTTGAACGTAACATAGTGCACACAATAATGCCATGTGCGCCAAAAGAAGATAAAGAAATCTTAGGTAGCATTGGTAACACTTTATGTTTTGATTTTCAGTTTCCAAAAAAATAAAAACTAAAATTAGTTTAATTTTTTTTTTTACAAAAACAAGTGAGTGTTTGATTACCCAGTATTTATTTTGAATTTTTTATTTGGTGGTGGTTAGCGGTGGTGGCCGGCCGGCGGCGGTGGCAGGCGATGGCTGCCGGCGGCTGGCAATGGCGGCCAGCAGTGGTCTCTGACCATCGTCGGCGGTGGTGGGCTGTGACTGCCGGCTGTGGGAGGGTGGTGGGGTTGTGGTTGTCTCAAAATAAAAACCGAAACTCAATTTTGAAATTTTCAAAAACAGCCCTGGTTTAAAAACTGATTTTTTAAACTGAAGAGAAAAAAAAAAAGAAAAGAAAAGAAAACTGTGGGCCAAACACATTTATTTTCTTCAGTTTACAAAACTGAAAAAATAAACTGTCAAACAGAGCTTAACTTAGGTGTGATGGCGACTCTTTGAATATATATATATATATATATATATATATATATATATATATATATATATATATAGGGGGCCGATCCACACCCACTAGTGGAGAAATTGTTATTTCTCCACCGAACCGCTGCAAAGAGCAGCGGTTGCAGTGAAAGGGAAAAAACCCAACCGCAACAAAGTGTTGCGGTTGGGAATTATTTGCCAAAAAAACCAACCGCAACACTTTGTTGCGGTTGTTGCATTTTTTTTAAAAAAAAAGGACATATATATTATAATAATAATAAAAAGGACATACATATATATTATAATAATAATAAAAAGGACAATGGAGAAAACCCAACCGCCACACTTAGTGGCGGTTGGTATCATTGCAAAAAAAATTTTTTTGTCGCTAAAGGTGAAAACTTAATTAGCAGTTTTTTACGAATTTATAAAAAATAGCTAGAGCTAG
>JAVXUP010003566.1:0-47500 GCA_033070095.1 Escallonia herrerae | reverse complement strand
GTCATTGAAATTGTACTTTAGTATCAACAACGAAAGAAATGAAATAGCATATAAAGATATTTCATATAAAAATAATAATGATTGATAATATTCTGTATGTTGAAGTCATTAGTAATAAAGGTCACTTTGATGGGAATAAAATATACTCCCTCCATCCCAATCACAGTTATTAAAGGCCCAATCACAGTTATTAAAGACGTTGGCGCACTTAAGGCGCAAAGAGTCTCTGAAGCCTATGCACAAGGAGTAGTCATGTGCCTTTGGAAGTAAGGCGTAGAATAAAAATAAATAGATATTAGTGCATTAAACTAATAAAATTAAGTAAAAAAATCCAGTACATGTCAATTTAATACACTTTGAACACTATAAAAAGTATCAAATCCAATTAGAAGTTGTTAATCCTAAGTGAATATGACAACTACATCCTCATCATTAGTGAAGGTGAAGGTAACAATACTTTCCTCAAAAGAGAATTCTAGGCTCTAAGTTTGGTAGAGATTCCTCCTCAATTTCATCTTTTTTATCTATAGTGTAAAGTAAAGGAGTAGATTTACTTAAAAAAAAAAAACTAATAATTGGAGACGGGACGCTAGCACAATGAATAACAATACGAGAATCGATTGATTCGAGATTTAGGATTTTAGGTTTTTTTGTGTTTTAGATATTTGTCTAATATATTATGAAACAAAGAATAAAAAATAATGAATGATTAAGATTATGCCACAATGCAAAAATAAAATATTAGGATTTTTGGACTTTTTTTGCGCCTCCATTAGGATTAAGATAATTGCTCTATTTTGACTTGGCAAGTATATTAAGAATATAAGTCATATATTGTGTATTTTTCATTCTATTCCGAAAGAGAGGGGAAGGAAGTAAGTCAAGAAAGAGAACAAGTTACTGGACAGTCTAATGTGGAGATAGAAACAAGATAAAAATAAAAAAAAGTGAAAAAATAATAAATTTGGGAAAATATATACAAATCTCATATTAAATTTTAAATGACAAAATAATAGACATGCATGCCAAGTAAGAGTATATCTACATGTGATTTGATTTCCAAAGAACAACTGAACAAGGAATCTTAACACAACTTCATCTTTTCTCCGCCTGACTCTTGTATAAGAAAACATGTTGAGATTAGAGATGTGGGTCATTGATGGATTAGAAAAGTAAATAACTTGGATGAGTGTGCCGCCTGAAAGTCACTCGAAGGATCAAATTCTTGTTGAGCTTCATTTTCGATTTGATACTTGCGAGTTGAACGACGGACCAAAGCAGATTGTTTTCTATCAAAGGAAGAAGATGAACGAAAGCCTCGTAAACGAGCTACTTCTTTTTCAACGTCAAACTCTCTTTGCTCGCATCGGGAGCGAGCTACCTTTTTCTCAAGGTGAACAGTACTTTACTCGCATAATGCACATGGAGAGAGACATCCGTTCCCTCGCCGATATGCTTGTAAAAGTACAAGAGCTGTTGTGTGATGCTGAGAGCAAGCGGTTTACGTCGTATCGAGTGGCGAAGTGGCTGAAGAGTCTCGACGCTGTGGCGTATGATGCTGGAGCCATTGTGGATGCGTTGACCTACAACGAAGCCAACCTTAAAGTGGAACTCAAGAGAGCTAGACACAAGATCAAGGTACGCAACTTCATTTTTCCCTCAAAGAATCCAATAGCACTTGATCGAAAGATGACTTCTATGATAGAGAGTGTCCACAAAGCGCTAGAAAAATTACGCTGGAATGGACTATATGAATTGAACCTTGGGCCAGCTACCGTTGATGGTCATCAACCCATAGATATAACTTTGGAAGATTCAGAACAAAGACACGATGAGAAGTCTACAATTGTGGCCAAGTTGCTGTTTGTAGGTGATGGCAAAAATTTACCAGTTGTGGCCATCGTAGGACAGGGGGGCCTCGGGAAGACTACCCTTGCTCGGCGCATATACTATAGCAAAGCGGTCTCGAGGCGTTTTGATAAGAGAATGTGGGTCTGTGTGTCGAATGTTTTTTGTGCCACAAGGATATTAGGGTTGATGCTACAATCACTCCTCGGTACACGTCTTCCTATGTTGGATATTGAAGAAATCGCTCAAATACTTCGAGAAAATCTAGATGGCAAAAAATATTTACTTGTGCTCGATGATGTGCGGAATGACGTCCCAGAGAGATGGGAGTCGATGAGAAGAGCTTTACTTAATTGTGGTAGTTCCACGGGAAGCACAATTCTGGTGACCGCTCGTAGTCATGAAGTTGCTCAAGCTATGAAATCATCTTATCTACATGACTTGCGACCATTGGCTGTGGATGAAAGTTCTAGAGTGCTTCGGCGTAGAGCATTTGCCAATTGTGGGGCAGCGTCGTTTCCAGATTTCGATCCTATTTGTGAGCAGCTTGTTCAAAAGTGCTGTGGGGTGCCATTGGCACTAAAGACATTAGGAACTCTGCTGTATACCAAGAAAGATGTACGTGAGTGGCGGTCAATCCTGGACTCTCCATTATGGGATTCATGTGATATGTTACCCTGCTTGGTGCTGACTTACAGTCATCTGCCTTCAGCATCTTTGAGATGTTGTTTTGCATACTGTTCTATTTTTCCAAAGGGTTGCTACATCGAAAAAGATAGTTTAGTACAGCTTTGGATGGCCGCTGGATTGCTTCATTCTCCTGGCCGGAGTGATCTTGACATGGAGGATTTAGGTGACTCCTATTTTAATGATCTTTTGTGGTATTCCTTCCTACAAGATGCAGTGAAGGATGAGGACGGCAATATAATAGGTTGCAAGATGCACGATGTTATGCATGACCTTGCGTTGCGTGTTTCAAAAGGAAGGTTTCTTTCTTTGGGTTCTAATGAGTTGAAGCAAGCTTGTGGCGCTGTACATTTATCCTTGACTTTAAGTAACGGAGAAGTACCAAAACGTTTAGGAGAACATTTGCAGGGACTGCAAACGCTTTTTCTTTACGGCGGTGTCTTGACTCGACGCACAATAATTAGTTTCAAACGCTTACGTGTCTTGTGTTTGGTAAATAATGACATGAAAGAGTTGCCAAGTTCGATAGGGGAGGCTAAGTACTTGAAGTATCTTGACATTTCAAGAACTTCTATCCGTACACTGCCAAATTCCATCACTCAGCTCTATAATTTGCAGACCTTGAGAGTTATGTATATGGATAAGATTCCTAGAACATTTGGAAAATTGATTAGCTTGAGACATTTTTGTATAAGGCTTATGAATTATCAGACTAGGAATTGCAAGATATATGGAGTGGGGCAGTTGACTTGTCTTCAGACGTTACCTATCTTTGCTGTGAGTCGAGAGAGGGGATGTCAAATTAAGGAGTTGGGAGGCTTGGAAATGCTCAAAGGTGAACTAAGGATTCACGGCCTCGAGTACGTGAGAAACATGATGGAAGCTACACAAGCCAACTTATCTGGAAAGTCAAAAGTCCATGCCCTGGGATTTTACTGGGGTCACAGCAGGGGAAATGAGTCGTACAATGACGAGGATGTCTTGGAAGGTCTCAAACCCCACTCCAATTTGAGACGTTTAACAATTGAATACTTTAAGGGAGAAAGTTTTGCATCCTGGATGTCGTCATCGACAGATTTACACAACTTGGTGAAGATAAAATTGAAGAACTGCAGCAGATGTGAATATCTCCCTACGCTCGGGCATCTTCCATATCTCAAGGTTGTTGACATTGAGAAGATGGATGGTGTGAAATTTATTGGTGCTGAATTTTATGGTCAAAATTCCGACGCTATAAGCAGTGAAGCGGCAGTTGAGATGTTTCCAGCATTGAGAAAACTCACTCTAAGTTGGTTGGGAAACCTAGAGGAATGGTATGATGCGGAGCATCCCTCAAAGAAGAGATTTCCTCATCTTACGGAGTTGGCCATCAAAGCATGTCCCAAGTTGAAAACGGCTCCGAGTCATTTCCAAGGCATTAAGAAATTGAACATTTCAGGAATTGGCAACAGCCTGGCACTTAGAAATATGAACAACAAACTGGACTCTCTCACCTCTCTGGAAATAAGTAGTGTCAAAAGCAAAGATTTTCAAATTGTACTCGAAGAGTTGCAGCAGAGTAATAAATGTCTAAGGAGTTTGAAAATATTTTCATGCGATGAATTGTCATATTTACCAGATAATTTAGGCCGCCTTACTTCTCTAGAAACGATGGTCGTTGAAGGCTGTGACAAGCTGACTACTTTAAATAGTGGGCTAGAATTCTGCACTTCTCTGAAAGACTTGAGCATTAGGGACTGCCCTGCTCTGGTGTCTGTTCCGGACTTGAGATGTCTGACCAATCTTAGAGCATTAAAAGTAGGTGGCTTCTCAAAGGGAGTTTATTACTGTCCCAGGCCCTTTCCCACTTCTGGAGCTGCTGCTGCTACGGTGGATGATGGCGATATTCACCACCTCCTTGTCTCCACCCTGAAGTATCTAGAGTTGAATGTGTGGCCAAAGCTCAAGTCTCTACCTGAGCAACTTCAGCAACTCTCTGCCTTGAAATCTTTGCATATAAGTCAATGTGATGTTTTGGAGGCTCTCCCTGAGTGGCTTGGAAACCTCTCGTCTCTCGAGGATCTGCATTTGTTGTACTGCGGGAAGCTGAAGCTTTTGCCCTCAGTAGAAGCAATGCAACGCCTTACTAACTTGCGTGAGCTGCATATTACCTGGTGTCCCGAGTTAAAGAAAAGATGCACAAAGGGCAGTGGCCCAGACTGGTATAAGATCGCCCACATTTCCACAATCAATATAGACTACGATGAAATGGGTAAGTCAATCTCATTTTATCTCTTTCAATTCATGCTACATATATCATAAGAGATTGTCCTTATTAAAATTGTCCTTATTGTGGGTCTGACATCTTTATATGGTAGTGTAGTTTTTTCTTAAAAGTTACTGATCTAACGTTCTCGGGATAGAATTTCATTTTAGATTAGGTCTACATTACACCGGTTTACTTGCATTTGAAAGGATAGAGTCCTCGTGATTTAAAAGCCAAAATGTCACTTTTTAGACCACTCAAACTCAATAGTCCAAGAGTTTACTCTTTTTTGATTTCTGCTCCAATATGTTTCTCGGGAGATTTAGTGATTAATGTCCTTAAAAATGTATAATAAGCTTGTGTCTTCGTTCGTCAAACTTGAACAGGCATTATGCATTCCAGGAGTGGCTTGAGATAATACCCGATTGGAAGCACTACATAGTAGGCAGCAATAATATCAGGTATGGAGATCATCTTCTAACTTCAAGTTTATAATTTAACGGTATTTCTTCTCAAATGTTATCATTCAATTTTGCCCATTCCTTTCTATCTACTCATTTTAAGATTTAAACACTACGATTGTTCTTCCTTTTTTAGTTTTTGCAAGGAAAATGACTCCTAAGTAACCCTTTATTGCAATCTTTGGACATCAAATTAGCACAAATAGTTAGTGCCTATAAGAAACGTTTGCAACAAGCAAAATATTTTCACCTTAAAATCAATTGAGCTCAATAAGCTCTCAAAGTGCGGATCTCACCACCCAAAGGATTTTGTTTAGCTCTAAACAAAATCCTTAAATTTTCACTGCCTAGGCATTATATAGCTCCAATTCTGATTGGACTCTAACAAGTAATCGTAATTGAAAAGTGCAACCTTTTGAGCATAATTAGATTTGATCTTGTGGTGGATTTACTTCTTCTAATATGAAAAGTACAGTTGGAAGTTTGCAATTCTAAAGGCTTCTTCAGTGTGACGGCTAAATTGGGTTCTCGGGTTCTTACTGAGGGTCACAGGCAAATGCACTGGTCAATAACCTACATTATTGCTAAAATTTATCCTATTTCTTGTTTGTTGCATATTGTCTCCTCTCACTGGTTTAGAGAAGAAAATTCAGTTGCAGACTCCCTTTTCTCTCTCTCTCTCTAAATTTTGTTTTTGATCTTGATAAGGACATGCTGTTTCAAAATGGAGCTTCCCTTCCTACTCTTGCTAGAGGAGCTGCTACATTGGACAACGTTGGAGCTACTTCAATTCGCTAAATGCATGTTCAAGTTATACTTTCTGCTGGATTGCTTTGTACTTTCTTCTCCTTCTCGGTTAAGCGATGAAGAAATAAATATTTAGTTTTCACTTTCACTTGTATGTAAATCAGCAAGGACAGGAAGGAGGATAAGTTTGTATTGTCATGATCATACACTAATTTTTCATTTTTGGTTCACAAGTGTAATAAACTAATTGAACAACCACCAGTCTAGAACGTTGAGTGCGGCATGATTGAGTCTTGTGCTTTTGTTCTCGCGACCGGACTCCAAAAGAATGAGGACTCCCGGAAAAGCTAATCATAGGTTCTTCTCTTCATTGGAACACCTTTCCTTAGCCTAACTTTACCCGGCTAGTGCATTCTTTTCCAGTTCGACAAGTAAATTAAATCATGACGGGATGTGCAAGTAAACACAGCTTTAATTTAATGTAGCCGTTATGATAGCTTTGGCAAGTTTATTAGTAGCAATATTCACGTCTCTCCAATTAACCCAGAGTGGACGATCCCAATATCCATTAAGTACGTACTTCCTTAAAAACTTCAATATAAGATTATCGTCCAGATCAGTACCCGCAAAGTTGCTTACAGCTTCAAGCACCTCTAGTGCTTCCGACTACAACATCACACGACGATGCCCTTGATCCTAGGTCATCTGCAGAGAATGCCAGACAAACCAGAGCTACGTACTCACATCAACTACTTGTAGGACCAAGTTGACGTCGAAATCCCAAGATCCACGTACAACCGCAGAACCCCAAGAGCCATGTGCCACATTGGAACCCTTGATCCTGGGCAATCTGCTAAGCATTCCAGATGGCACAGAGCCCCACATTGCGACTACTTATTGTACCAAGTTTACGTCAAAACCCCACGAGCCATATGCCATAGTGGTTTCAAAATAATCCCGCTGCTCCGGCACATTGAGAAGTAGTAAATGTAGCTCCATCAACATTAACGTTGATCCAATCAATACTAAGAGGAGGAGATAATAACAGGGACGAATAGATTTTCGGGGGCCAAGGCCTTTACTGCAGATCCATTGTTCCCAAGCCTTTGCCAATGTAATTTCGTAGAGATTAGGCGGAACCTCATCAACTTGCTCATGCGCAACTTGGTTGCGTTGATACCACAAGGACTGACATACTTCAATCTCTCCAACTATTATCCGTTATCGTGCGTTCAAAAATTCCAATCAGTGCAATTCTCCAGTGAGAAAAAAAGTCCCAAGAGGAAAATCTAATTAAACTTTTCCGTACCTGGCTTGCGTGACTCATAGTCTCTAATGTGGCCAAACATACTAGCATCAGCATTAATGGTTCAGCAAAATCTTAGCTCATTCGTGAGATTACTCTTGATCAGATCGAGGAATTTCCTTCCATTTCTCATGTTGCTCTTGCACAGCTTAATTGCACGACTTGGGGGCCGTTTGACACTTTCTTTTTTTTTTTTTTTGCTCTTTTTTGGCCCACTTTTAAAATTTGGCAAAAGTGCAACAAAAGTGGAGTGTTTGGTTGGGTTTCCATTTTTAAAAAGGGCCGAAGAGATTAAAAACTGAGCCCATTTCCAAAAAGGGCTCAAAGCTTTTTTCTCTAGCTCTTTTCACGCGGGGGCTGAGAAGGGATTAATGAGGTCACCCATTCAAGCCTCACTAGCAACAGAAGTGCCATTTTTTCGAGCTGGGTATAAAACCCACCTATCAGGTTTCTTTCATCTCTCTCTTTCTTCTTTCTCTCTTCCCCTCCGTCCGAAAGCCCTAAATTAAAAACCTAATCAGAATTTGGCATGCGATTGAGAGACGACGGCTGGTCGAGATGACTGTTGGTGGACGTGATTAGTGGCGGTTCGGCAATCGGCGGTGCTGGGCTGTCGTGACGGTGAAGAGAGGCGCGGGGCCTGGGCTGTCGTCACGACGAAGAGAAGCGCTGCGGCTGGGTTGCTGTGACGGCGAAGAGAGGCCCAACGGCTTGGCTATTGTCACGCCGAAGAGTGGTGCGGCGGCATGGATGACCAATGGCGGTCGTGGGTGGTTCACTGGAGGGACTGGGTCGTCCTGTTTCTCATGTATAGCTTTCTACGTTGTTGTTATTGGGATTCTAATTGACTAAAACCAAGCACAAGTTTGTTTTCATCCTGATCTATTTGCATATCCATATACAGAAAAAGAACCAAGAAACAATAGAAGAAGAACAAGTCCTTCCAAGGATTACAGTCACAAAGTCAACTCTTACGATTCCATTGAAGAGCATAGGTCAAACCAAAATTGGAGGGGGAGAGGGAGATAGATGAAAACTTCTTTGTTCTTTTACAAAGAACATTTACGGAAAGGGGAACAGTTGAAATCCTAGAGGACCATCAAAATTTTTGGTTGTTATTCAACAAAAAAAAATGTATATTAAAAATAAAATAAATAAAAAACCTAAAGAGTTGTCTTGCCAAACGCTTGCTCTTTTCTATTTTTTGAAAAAATAGACTCAGTCAAACGTCCACCACTTTTTTAAAATGGTGAAAAAGAAAAAACCACAACTCTTTTCAGTTTTCTTCCAAAAAAAACTGAACCTGAAAGTGTTACCAAACAGAGCCTTAGCTTTAGGATCTAAGATTTGACCTTTCCTTATATTTCTCATCTTCCTTTTGTATAGATTAATTACAGGGCTAAAACTTTAGGTTGATCTGTGTATATATACGATATTTGAAATCTGCACTTTCACATTACAATACAATTCAAAACCATTTTAATATGGCATCAGAGCCTTCCTAAACTCATACCCAAACAATCCTAGGAACCTCTAATTCAATCTCTTCCATGGCCTCTTCCATAATCCCGGCCCAGCCTATGTTACATAGAATCTTCGGAATGCCTGAAGTACCTGTGTCGAACTCTCGACACTTGAACATAATCATGACATCTGCATCTCACACATCTCATAGGATATGCTACTACTCACACTATGTTATAGTGTGTTCTTTTAATTGTTATTATTTGAGATGAGATAAGTTCCCAGTTAAAACCATTTGGAACACATAAAACATCATTTTATCTTAGGAATGACTAAAAGTATTAATATATGTAAGTAACATGTCGTGTCCCCATGTCTTGTTTAATATTAGACGAATTGACACTTGAACACGTATCTGGCCCGGACACTCGTACCAAGTCCATGTGACATAGACCCTAGCCACCTCTAATCAATTTTCTCCGATTATTATGTCCATAATTCTGATCAACTAGCAATGCCCCTTGTCACACAATTGCTCACCAGCGATAACTACCACACATGGAGTTGTGCTTTGATTGTGACCTTTAAAGCAAAGAAACAAACTAGGGTCATGGACAACACCATCCAAAAACCCATAATAGTTTTTGTAAAACTACCTTCTTCGACGCACTGTAATTCCATGGTTACTTAATGGCTTCTTCTTTCTACTGTTCTTGCCATTGTTAACAGCATTCTTTGGACGACTAATACTCATGAGGTTCGGGTGGATCTTCATGATCGTGTTTCTCAGCAAAACGCTCATCATATCTTTGAGATAAGACGGGCCATCCCCAACAAAGCACAAAACAAAGTTTTGATGTCTCGATATTATACCACAGTCAAGGCTTACCATGACACACTCTCGTCATGTCGAACACCACCTAATTGCACCTGTGGCACCAACAAAACTCAAACGAAACTCCTTAACAGTGATGCCCTCATGAATTTTTTGTAGGGGCTTAATGAACTGTATGCCTTTACTCGAAGCCAAATACTTTTAATGGATTATCTTCTATCTATGGCAAAAGCCTATTCCTTGATTTTGCAAGAAGAAAGGCAATGCTCTCTTCATAATTCTCGTCCCACGTTACGAGTCCCAGCTACAATGGTAGCAGCTCAGCTGTAACGGTAGCCTTACAAGCGGCCATGTTCACCTTGGAGCTCAACTTCCAACGATGACAACAATAACCGTCCTCTATACAGTTGCAACTATTGCAACACAAATGAATATTATGATAGGCGTAATTCCAAAAAACATGGATGTCCTCCTCATACTAGTGACAGTGCAACAAATCACAGTAGTCGTAGCTCTCATCAGCAAGAACCTTGAGCCCAACCACCCTACGATCTCGTTTTGGGCATTCTTTTCAGTCAAATGCTATAGCTCATGATGACAGCATCACACATATATCCCCATCTCTCACTCCTGATCAAATCCAGCATCTTCTAGCGTTGCTTTTTACTGGTTATTCACACCTATTAGCTCATTTTGGAGGTACTTCCTTTCCTTCCATCCTCTCCTCATCCTTTACGAATTATACTGGGTTATTGATCATATATTTTCAGATACCACCTTATCTTCCTTCCACACTCTGTCATCTTCCTTCATTTGTTTACCTAGCCAATATCATGTCTTCATTACTGGAATCGGTTTTGTATCCTTATTTTCCACACTCACACTTACTTATGTCTTACATGTTCCATCCTTTTTGGCCATAGGTAAAAGGTGTTGTGGTCTTTATTTTCTGGACTTGTCTCCATCTCTGATATTCACGACACTTCCTGGTTCCCACTTTGATTTATGACATTGGCCTTTTGGCCATCTTGCCTTTTTCATTTCTCTAAAAATTCAAGCATTAGATAGTACTATTTCTATTCAAAACAAATGTACTTTCACTGTGTGCCCTTTTGCCAATCAAACTCAGTTACCTTTTCCAGTTATCATGGTTACTACAAAGTTTAGTTTTGATTTACTTCATAATGACATTTGGAGTTGTTATGATTTTTTCATAGCACATTGGTTTACCTAATGAATCACAAAAGTGAAACATAACTCTAATTTGTTATTTCTTTTTACAATGGTCAACGCCCAATTTAACACCTCTTCTTGCCAAATTTTCTCCAATAATGCCCATGAATTTTTTAATAATGGCACTTATAGATTTTCCATTCCGTTGTTGTCGGTCAAGAATCAAGCTATGTTTGCAACCCCAACAAAAAGGTGTTGAAGAGCGTAAACATCATGACATTTTAACCACCCCTCCAACATTATGATTCTAAGCTAAATTACCATTACGGTTTTCTTTTTTTGGAGGGGGGTTTGGTGTGGATGTGTTCTTATTGTTGCCTATCTCATAAATCATCTCCTAACCCCTCTCTTTAATACAAAACCCATCACGAACTCCTTTTTCACAAACAAAGTAACCTCTCCCACCTTAAAGGTTTTGGCTGTAGTTGTTTTGGACGTCGCACCAACATCAACCACAAATTTGATCAACATGTTTTTCCTAAAATTTTTGTAGGCTATCCTTATGGTCAGAAAGGTCACAAAGTCCATGATTTTTTCACTAAATTGTTTATATTGCTCGTGACATTGTCTTCCACGGGACCCTTTTTTCTGTATCATATGCATCACCCTCCAGCCTCCCTCTCGCTCCCCTATATTATGGGTTAATTACAAAACTGTCCCCTGACGTTTACACGTTCTTGCACTTTGCCCCCCATGTTTATAACTTTTGCAATAATGTCCCTCGAGATTGACAAAACCGTTGCAAATAGCTCCAAAATTGGACGTCTGTTCAATTTTAGACGTTAAGTGATCATGTGCGGTGCACATGCCATTTTAGCATGGGCAAAATGGTAATTTCCCTACCCCTTCTTCCCCACTCTGGCAAATTTGTAATTTCCCTACAAAAAGTTCTGGCAGCCCTGGATCGGGCGGTGCTTATGCCAGATCTCAGCAGCCCTACTTCCGGCCACGCAAGTAGCCACTGGTGACAACTCCAGCTACGCACCTTCGCCGAAACACCATTGCCCAACGTCTCCGCGAGCGATGTGCCTCAATCAACGCCCCACTGCTACCATCACACGATATCACTGGCCAAACAAAAACTCTGATCGAGACCAAAGGACGACCATCGGCCAGCGGTGCTTATGCCAGATCTCGGCAGCCCCACTTCCGACCACGCACGTAGCCACCGGCAACAACTCCGGCTACGCACCTTCGCCAAAACACTATTGCCCAACGTCTCTGCGAGCACCGTGCCTCGATCAACGCCCCACTGCTACCATCGCAGGATATCACCGGCCAAACAAAAATTCTGATCAAGACCAAATGACAACCATCGGCTAGTCGTCGACCCTTTTCCTCTATCCACCGACCAGCCGCCATGGCCATCAGGACCTCAAATTCTCGTCGCCACTACAGTTTCACGGCGATCCAAAACTGCAGTCGTCGATCTCTAGCCTTAATTGTCGAAATCTACAACCACCAGTGACCGTCCGTTACTCCTCACCGAAACCATCCTGCCACTTTTTCAAGTGTATTCGTTTACGTGCAGACAGAATTTCCAGCGACGGGACGCGCGATCGGTGAATGGCCAGAGCAACCAATAGGCAACTCGGAATTTTGAGCCCTCAACCCAATTACCCAGCTGCCAAGCAATACCCTCTATCGACGATGCATTGCTCATCGACCGACCGACCACCTTTACAGAATTTTAACCGTAGCCAAAAGAGCATCGGGGGAAGATGAACAGAGAGAGAACAACATAGTGAGGAAGAAGGGGTAGGGAAATTACCATTTTGCCCATGCCAAAATGGCATATGCACCGCACCTGATCACTTAATGTCCAAAATTGAATGGACGTCCAATTTTGGAGCTATTTGCAATGGTTTTGTCAACCTCGAGGGACATTATTGCAAAAGTTATAAATACGGGGGGCAAAGTGCAAAAACGTGTAAACCTCAGGAGACAGTTTTGTAATTAACCCCTATTTTATCTTTACCCCTACTTGACATAAACATGCCTCCTCTTACACCTGCCTTGTCACAACCCGAATCCACGAGTAGGCTAATGAGTTAGGTCTGTGACCGACCGCAGGCCCAATAGACTTTCACTAAGGACTCTGGCAGGCCTTAGTGTAACTTGTACCCATAAACTATAGCTAGATCACTAGATCTAAACTATTAATAGGGCTACAAGGGCCCTACTTATAATACGTCTCTTAAAAATATACTCAAATATTCAATCTAAAAAAACAACCAAAATTTTATAGAAATCTAAGCTCCAAACAATTTCCAAAATAGAATTGAAGTACTAAAATCACTACAAGAAAATACGTCTTTTGCGATGGATTTTTAGCGACGGAATCTATTCCGTCGCTAAAATGAGTTTTACCGACGAAAACATCCGTCAGTAAAACTCTGTCGTAAAATATTATTCAAGCGACGGAATAACTCCGTCGCTAAAAACTTCGTCGGTAAAAATAGACCTTCACCGATGGACTTTTAGAGACAAAGTGATTTCGTCGCTAAAAGTCTATTTAACTCTCAGATCTGGTTTTCTCTCTCACTGCTTCTCTCTTCGAAAATTCCAAAACCATTTCCGACGATTGTGCCACCGCCGTTCTCACATCTTGCCCCACCTTCGGCACCACTGAAAGCCTCGACACCGGCGGCGACCTCCTTCGACACCGGCGGCGACCTCCCTCGACCCCGACGGTGACCCCCCTCTACAACGGCAGCGGTGACTTCCCTCGACGCCGGAGGTGACCTCCCTCGACAACGGCAGTGACTTCCCTCGACGCCTGAGGTGACCTCCCTCGACACCGGCGACTCCCATCAGGTAATTTTTTTTTATAGTGTTTAATATCACTACCCATTTTTGCTTCATCTTTAAGCATTTTTTTATTTATTTTCATCCTTCATCATAAACCTTGTTACTGACATAAGCCCATATATCAGTATTGACCATTAGCTTGTCGACCATTTTTGGTAGCAATCGCCGACAGTCACTACGGCAAACTCCGATAGCCATCCCCCACCGACCATCACTATCGTCCAACTCCAGCAGCCACCTTTGTCCGCTGCCTCTACCAACTAGAATAATGAAAATAATCTCATCCAAAAATATGACTAGTTTAAAACAAAATAAATTAGAAGCTAAAAAAGTTGACTCGTATTGTAATTGACTCGTATTGGATCTAGATAGGATGGAACGGGACGGAACTGAACTGGGCAAGGGACATTAAAATTAAGATTAAGATGACGCAATATGGGGAGGGGGTGGTGGTTTGCGGCACCCCATATTGTCTCCTTGATAAATAACAATCTTGCGACGCAAAGAGTAATTGAGATTACTAAGTATATAAGTATTATTTAACAAGTCAACTGAACGACATTATAAAGTTTAATTCCCCATTTTGAAATTTATGTGGAATTTCGTAAAAGTTAGAAACATGTAGTTGCCATTTGTGCTCACATTATTACGGTAAAATTTTATGGTCCATGTACTTCAAGGCCCAGCACATCTGAAATGGACATATGGGGCTGAGCAACTTCCTTCGGCCCATCTTGTGTTGTATCCAAGAACCCAAAATAGAGTAGTACGCCTAGTCCTGTGAGTCTGTGACAAATTCTAGCCCATCACCTAGTACATTTCTTGTATTCTCAGTAATTTGAAATGAATTTGCTACACTTCTAACAACTTTACAAAATTAAACAATCTTGCTTGACCCACTAATTTGACAAGTAGTCATTTGTGGTAGGGCTTGATCATTCAATAGTCAATCTGGATAAAAACAAAATGTAAAACAAATATGTATGTACGAGTGTATGACCCATTTCAAACTATATTTAAATTGAATACCCTAATTCAAGCATAAAGGGCAATAGCGAAATCAACCGAACCCTATATTCAATCAATAGAACCCCTTAATTGAACCCTAAATTGAAGTAATTGAACCTTAATTAAACCCTAACTTGAATGCCCTAATCGAATTGAACCCTAAATTAAACTAATTGAACCCTAAATTGAATACCCTAATCCAACTGAAACCTAAATTAAACTAATTGAACCCTAAATTGAATGCCCCAAATCAACCGAACCCTAAATTGAATCAATGGAACCCCCTAATTGAACCCTAAATTAATGTAATTGAACTCTAATTAAACCCTAAATTGAATGCCCTAACCGCCCTAATCGAACCGAACCCTAAATTAAACTAATTGAACCCTAAATTGAATGCCTAATACAATCGAACCCTAAATTAAAATAATTCAAGCGCATCGGATATGTGCATTTTGAACAATTTTTTCCCATTTGAACATTGATAATTTGTTTGATAACTTTAGGTTGTTAATTGTGCTTTTGAGAATTATGATTATTGATCTGTGATTTTATATTGTTAATTGATGATTTTAGGTTATTAGTTGTGCATTTGAAGTAATTGCGATTATTAATTGATGATTTTAGATTGTTAATTGTGCATTGACCTTTTGAGATATTGAGATTATTGACGGAGGATGAGACCCAATTGGATTGAATGTGTGATTTTTGTTAATTTTTATTGCATTGAGCCTTTTAGAATTAAGAATTGAGATTATTGACGGAGGATGGGACCCAATTGGATTGAGATACTTGTTAGCTAGCGCAGACAAGGACACCACGTCTGATCGACAGTGTCTGACATTTAAAAAACAAATTAACGTATGCCGATGTGTCTGGAGGTGCGTGTGGGTAGGCGTCGGACACGTGTCCAGAGGCGTCGGACACGTGTCCGGAGGTGTCAGACACGTATCGGACACCATATCGACACCCTCTATGAGGTGTCAAAATTGAGGTTGTCGACGGAGAATGGGATCCAATTGGGATTGAGATACATGTTAGCTAGCGCAGACACGGACACCACGTCTGATCGACGGTGTCTGACATTTAAAACACAAATTAACGTATGCCGATGTGTCTGGAGGTGCGTGTCGGTGGGTGTCGAACACGTGTCTAGAGGCATTGGACACTTGTCCAGAGGCGTCGGACACGTGTCGGTATGTGTCGGACACGTGTTCGGAGGTGTCAGACACGTATCGGACACCATATCGACACCTTCTATGAGGTGTCAAAATTGAGGTTGTTGACGGAGGATGGGACCCAATTGGATTGAGATACCTGTTAGCTAGCGCAGACACGGACACCACGTCTGATCGACGGTGTCCGACATTTAAAACACAAATTAACGTATGCTGATGTGTCTGGAGGTGCGTGTCGGTGGGCGTCAGACACATGTCTGGAGGCATCAGACACGTGTCCGGAGGCATCGGACACGTGTCGGTATGTGTGGGACACGTGTCCAGAGGTGTCAGACACATATCGGACACCATATCGACACCCTATATGAGGTGTAAGAATTGAGATTGTTGAAGGTGCATTAAATTTAGGTTAGTTAGGTTAATGCGACATTTTTAGCATGCACCCCCTGGAATCTCATCGTGGCTCCAGCACTGGCTATAATTAGCCCTAATTAGTCCTGATTAACAATATTTTAGTAAATCAACTAACCCTAATTAGCTCTAACGAGCCTAATTAGTTTTAATTAACCCTAAGAACCTAATGAAAATCAAATTAGCTGTAATTATCCCAAATTAGCCCAAATGAACCCAATTATGCGCATATCGATAATAGTTAGCCTAATTAGTCGTAATTTGCACTAACATAACCCAATTAAGCCTAATTAGCGCTAGTTAGGACTAATCAACACTACTCGGCACCATTCAAACCCTAATTAGGACTAAATAACCCTAGTTAGTCCTAATCAACCCTAATTAGCTATAATTATCCGAAACTAGCCCTCATTAACATTAATTAGCCCTAACATAACCCAATTAAGCCTAATTAGCGCTAGTTAGGACTAATCAACATTACTTGGAACCATTAAAACCCTAATTAGGACTAAATAACCCTAATTAGTCCTAATAAACCCTAATTTGCTATAATTATCCAAAACTAGCCCTCATTAACATTAATTAGCCCTAACATAACCCAATCAAGCCTAATTAGCCCTAATTAGGACTAATCAGCACTACTCGGCACAATTAAACCCTAATTAGGACTAAATAACCCTAATTAGTCCTAATCAACCCTAATTAGCTATAATTATTCGAAACTAGCCCTTGTTAACATTAATTAGCCCTAACATAACCCAATTAAGCCTAATTAGCCCTAATTACGACTAATCAGCACTACTCGGCACAATTAAACCCTAATTAGGACTAAATAACCCTAATTAGTCCTAATCAACCCTAATTAGCTATAATTATCCAAAACTAGCCCTCATTAACATTAATTAGCCCTAACATAACCCAATTTAGCCTAATTAGCCCTAATTACGACTAATCAGCACTACTCGGCACAATTAAACTATAATTAGAACTAAATAACCCTAATTAGTCATAATCAACCATAATTAACTATTATTATCCGAAACTAGCCCTCATTAACATTAATTATTCCTAACATAACCCAATTAAGCCTAATTAGCCCTAATTAGGACTAATCAGCATTACTCGGCACAATTAAACCCTAATTAGGACTAAATAACCCTAATTAGTCCTAATCAACCCTAATTAGCTATTATTATCTGAAACTAGCCCTCATTAGCATTAATTATTCCTAACATAACCCAATTAAGCCCAATGAGCCCTAATTAGGACTAATCAGCACTACTCGGCACAATTAAACCCTAATTAGGACTAAATAACCCTAATTAGTCCTAATCAACCCTAATTAGCTATAATTAATACTCGTAATTAACCCTAATAACCTAGTTAGCCATAATTACTCCATGTTACCCAGAGATGGTTCAATTACTCGTTGTTTACAAACCCTGCCTTCTTTTATATTAGTTGTTGTTTTGAGAAGTCCACTGGCAACGATATGGTTCAACTAGTTGCCAACGAATTCTATTTAATGTGGAATTGGTAACATATGTAATGATCTTTCTGCAGTTTTGATATTTCGGAAAGATTCTTGCATAAGTTATCAATTTCTGAACGCATGCATGCATAGAAACCCTTAGTTCCCATTCAAAGGTACTCATTACAAAGTAATGCTTTGTAATGAGCCTTTGGATGTCCAGTTTGGACAATTTGGAAAAGCTAATTGTTTATAAAACAGTGTTTTGACTCATGCTTTGTGTTCTATGTCGTGGATATTTGGTACACGTTCTCGTGTGTTTCTCCGAGTGCATACAGATCTGGTGTTCTAACATCCGTCAAACCTTCCTGAGCAAGGTTAGATGAATGTTAGAACACCTAATCGATGTTGTGTACTTGGAAAAATACGGGGAGGTGCTGCTGAATTTTCCACAGACATGGGACTAAGCATGAGTTATTCACTGTTTTATAAACATGTGCTTTTCTGAATAGGATAGGACCACAACCTGTTGAAGAGTGGAGGGAAAATATGTAGACATGTTATAACATTCATGCATTCATATTTACATCGGCAATGCCTAATCTCTGGTCATAATTGAAGGTGGTATACAGTACGATAATTCAGTCGTCATTTCAGTGGATCGAAGTTGGATGAAAAGGAAGAATGCTGAAGATTTTGAGTGTCGCGTTGATGAATTTCTCGACTTGGAGACACTTGATACTATCACACTGGACTACCCATCTGGTGAAGAAGTACTATCACACCTGGAGACACTTGATACTGACATACCACACGGCAAGGGTATGCCGGATCAGAAGATTCCAGGGTTCGGGAAAGAGCACAACTGGAGAAAATTTTGTATCTTCTGGGAGTTAGCCTACTCGAGGATGCTCGTTATCTGAAACAACATGGATGTGATGCATATTGAGAAGAACATTTTTGATAATGTGTTCAACACAGTGATGAATGTCAAGGGCAAATCAAAAGATCACCTTAAAGCGAGAAGGGATCTACAGTGTACGCCATGAATTGCATCCTCAGACAGTCAGTGGGAGGACGATACTTCCGAAAGCACCTTACTGTCTAGACAAGAAACAATTGGAGAAGTTCTGTCAGTGGGTTAAGAATTTGAAGCTTCCAGATGGGTTTGCGTCCAACATATCTCGTTGTTACAATGTATCGGAATGTAAGTTTCAAGGGATGAAGAGTCACGACTGCCACGTATTCATGGAGAGATTCATTCCTATTGCCTTCCGGGGACTGTTGCCACGGGTTGTTTGCGAGACTTTGACTGAATTATCTCATTTCTTTCGAGATATATACTCTTCTACGATCCGGGTGAGTAACATGGAAGTGCTTGAGAAGAACATTGTGGTGACGATTTGCAAGCTGGAGAAAATCTTCACACCTTCGTTCTTTGACTCAATGGAGCATCTGCCTGTTTACTTGGCATATGAAGCTAAGATGGGTGGACCCGTGCAATATCGGTGGATGTATCCCTTCGAGAGGTAATACTTAAATTGTTACAGTTGTTCGTTTACACTTAATGCGACATCTGTTATCATTGATATTCCACCTAACTCAATTCGCTAAACTTCTAGGTTCATGTTCCATTTAAAGAAAAAAGTCTGTAATAAGGCTCGGGTGAGGGCTCAATTATGGAGGCTTACGTAATAAAAGAACTTGTAAATTTTTGTAGTCAATATTTTGGGCCTGATTTGGTACAGGGTTAAATCAACTAGGCCGAAATGACCCACGAGCAAGCACAAATTTGGAAGGGCAATTGTCAATATTCAAGCAGTCAGGTAGTCCGTTCGGCCGAATGTATACTCGATGGCTAACGGATGAAGAGTACAATGCTGCAACAATATATGCCCTTCTAAATTGCGATGAAGTTTCGGCATTCGTTGAGTGAGTTAAAGTCTTAATTCACTTACATTGCTGTACATAATTGAAAGTGTGTGTTAAGCGAGTCAACTATATTGGTTTGCAGTGAGTTCGATGCGGAATCTTTAATCACTGATCCCGCTGGACTTGAATCTCATCGGAAATCACAATTTGTACAGTGGTTCAAAATCCGTGTAAGATTGTTTAACGAAATTATATTATGTGTTATATACAGTTCTGTGGCCAATTAGTATACTGATTTATCCTTAATTTTTACCGTCATCTACAATAGGTTCAGTCAATGGATAGACCAGTGGCCTCCTGCTTGAAATTACTAGCCGAAGGCCCTAACAAACAAACATCCTGTTACGGAGGCTATATCATCAACGGGTTTAGGTTTAACGTAAAAGATGATGACCGAACAAAACAAACCCAAAACAGTGGAGTCTTGGTCAACGGCGACTGTTATGCCGAGAATTGCATGGACTTTTACGAAGAGCTAGATGAGATTGTTGAGCTAACATATCTGGGTTCCCAAAACTGCCTGGTAATGTTCAAGTGTACGTGGTTCGATGTCACATGCAGTAGAGGAATCCGTGTTAGCTCTCAAGGGATTGTAGATGTCAATGTCAAGTCAAGACTTGCATCAGACGAGCCCTTTGTGTTTGCTAGTCAAGCTGTACAAGTCTTTTACGCGGAGGACGTCGCCAATCCCAAATCTCATTGGTATACAACTATCAAGTCCAAGAAATTGCCCGTGACATATGACAGTGAGCTAGACTCCTTTCAAGCCGACCAACCACGTGTCTTGTTCCCTGTTGAGGTCAACAACGAGGAGGACGATCTTCCTCTTCCAACAACACTTCTTGTAGGAGAAGAAGTCGTAGATGATGACGCGGAAGACGTGAAAAGTGTTGGAGATGATGTGACCGAGTCTACTGATGAAGAGGATGAATTAAAGATGAAGAGGACGACGAGTCCCACGAAGAAGAGGACGACGAGGAAAGTGATGAAGATGATTCGCAAACTGAAAATGATTGACTTGTAATGTTGTAACATCACGGAAAAAATGTAGTAACATTTTAGAACTTGGTGTTTAATGATGTGTTTTTGCACATCCGTTCATATATATATATATATATATATATAGTGCCGATGATGATTTTTGCCAAATTATTGTTTTTAACGTGTTAATGTCTTTGTAATTTATCTATATGAAGTCAGATATGGATAGGATACGGGCTATTCGTGGCCGGGCTGGACGCCGAGCTGCTTCCTCCCCGGTGGGTCCCACCTCGTCATTGCCTACTGATGACGAGGCACAGAGTGATCGCGGACAGCAGATGGGGCCCCAGCCCCAGACCCAGCTCCAGCCCCAGCCGTCGCCCCAGCCCCAGCCGTCGCCCCAGCCCGACGCAGATTCATCCCACACGCGCGTGCATTCTCCATCTTCCGTGGGTTCTACCTCAGGTATAGTTGATAACGGTGTTTGGTACATTTTCGCTAGCTATATTTAAAGTATATTTGAACTGTATTAATGTCTGTGTTTTGTAGGATCTCGACGAGGCCGTGGTCCGACACGCGGGGTACGCATCGACCCCCAGCGTAAACAGAGAGTTACGCTCACGCAGGAGGGCCTGTAAGTACTAAAAATATCACCTCATGCCTTATATTTAAAATTTTGGGGTGTTAATTTATATTTGAACTGTATTAATTTATTTATTTACTTCTTTGGCAGGATCCTGGAGAATCATGCGAGGACGAAGATCGGCGTTCTTGTGAAGGGCCGATTCTTCGAGCCACGCCTGTACTGGAAGGACTGGGATGCCGCTGCGAGGGAGGCCCTATGGGAGGAGTGGCTGGTACGGTGAAGTATTTTTTTCAGCGTTAGTAAATGTTTAATTAGAGTTTGTTTTCTGTTGTTAATTTGTGTTATTGAATGCCTTACAGGAGGGGTTCACGTTTGACACGCCTCAGCAGCAGGTACTGGGGCAGCAGGCCTTCTTTGCCTACATCGGCAAGAATTACCGCCGATGGCTCCACGACGCACGGGACCGGGCAAGAAGATGCTGCCCGAGGGTGCCCCGATGACGGAGATGATGAGATATCCCCCACATTGGATATCTCACTGTGTATGGGAGGAGATGATAGATCGGTGGGCTGCGGATCCAGGCTGGGACGCCAAGAGTAAGAGCGGGGCTGAGAACAGACAGAACAGAGATCCGACGCACACGGGGGGGTCGGTGCCACACGACATCGTCCGACACATGAACGCGGTCGAGCACCCGGATCTGGAGGAGGATGAGGTCATAGCTCTGACCTATACTCAGACGCACGTGCGGAAGAAGGACAAGGACGAGACGCACCGGGCGGGCGACTATATTTCAGATATTGCCCGGCGGATCGATGTGAGTCAATTTGTTTTAGTTGTTAATGTTTTTTCTTTCTATCCTCAATGTCTGTTTCGTTAATTAATGCCCTAACATATCGTTAAACCACTATTTTTGCAGGCCTCGTATGAACAGCTAAGGGGGTCCGAGCAGCAGTCCGGACAGCCATCAGCGTCCACTAGTACGGCTGCGAGTACTGGGGGGTTGAAGCGATGGCTGGATACGCCGGAGGTCGTGAATCGGCCGAAAGGCCGCATACGCGGCCTGCCTAGCACGACTGCTCGTGCCGTGATAGGAGCGTCCTCACCCCCTGCTGCCCCTCCACAGACACCGGCTCCTCAGCATCAGTTGGACGACGAGGAGATCCAGCGCATTGCTACAGTGGTGGTGAGGATGATCAGGGAGCAGGGTGCTGTTGGACATGCCGAGCTGGCCCCAGATCAGCAGGATCCAGATCTGGGACTCGGCAACCCCTGATGAGCCCCTTCTCGTGCCTGTTCCTAGCTTCCCCCGCGCTCGGCTTGTACTCTTCTCCCCTTCCCTAACCGGCTGTATCCGGTTCCCGGCTTGTACATAATGAGTCTTTTTTATGATTGATTAAAAAAATTTCTTTGTGCATTGATTTTTAGCGTTGTTGTTGAGAAATGAAAATTGTATTACAGGTTCGGGTAATTGAAAAATAAAAAAAAAATTTCAAAAAAAATTTTGACTTTTGGCGACGGATTAATTCCATCGCTAAAAGTATTCACACAATCAGTTAATTCGCAACGGAATATTCCGTCGCTAAATAAGTTTTTTAGCGATTGAATATTCCGTCGCTAAAACATTATTTCGTCGCTAATTTGACAAAAAAGAAAATTAATTAAAATACTAAAAATATAATTAGCGACGGATATTCCGTCGCTAATTAAAAATAAATCCGTCGCAAATTATTATATATTTAGCGATGGATTTCAAAAATTTCGTCGCTAAACTATTAGTGACGGACTTTTATACGAGGGATTTTTAGCGACAGTGAATCCGTCGCTAATTGTTTGTGACGGATTTTTGACTTTTAGCGACGGATTTCCCCGTCGCTAAAAGCCTTTTTTCTTGTAGTGAATGTTAACAAGAATTATTAAATGTTTTAAGGTGACTTCAATCCTCTAACAGTCGTATTCCACAACCATATTCTCGTGACTCTCATGAGCGTTGGGTCCAACAAGTTTATCGCCTGAAAAACTTAAAAGAGTGAGCTAGGGCCTAGTAAGCAGACTTGCCATATCTCAAAAATCAGTTTAGATTTCCATCACATGCCATGAGTTTTCAACCTAAAACTGGTAAGTAAATTCATAAGAAATACTACACATATACTCTATGAGAACATATCAATGTTTGAGAAGAATTGTTTCTGAGAGATGAAAAAGAATAACACGTAAATCATCAAGTAACTATTCGATCAAATAATACTTGACAAGGTATGCTACGGTTAGCATTGGGTCCCATTAGCTTGGAACTGGAATCCAACCTCAGAATAATCACTATAATGGATGTAGGGGCGACAACACTGCCTGTCAACATTCCATGTAGTTGACCATGACTTTTTCCTGTCAGATGTGGGGCACAGCATCCATCAACAAAATTTCATCCCATCACAACATCTGTATACAACTAGTAGCAAAAACATTCCATGGCAACTCATTTCATTTTCTCATCAAAAAATTTGAACGAAAGCAATAGCATTTCAAAAGGGTTTAAAACGTCTTGCTGATAAGAATCATGTATGGACATACTTAGAATTGAAAATAAGGTATAAGTGGGGACAACGCAAGAGTACTTACCTGAATTACTAACTGGGTCTAGCACTTGCTTCAGTGTTCGTCCTAACCCTCGTCTATTGGAACCTAAAATAATAAATCATAAAGATACTAATTCCCAGTGCTCAATGATACATGACCACTAAATTCGCCCTCAAATAAGAAAAATTACTAAAATACCCCCAAACTTATGTACAATTTCAAAAATACCCCTCCGATGACTAATGTACAAATACACACCCAAAAGTAACTCAAAACATCTTTTTAAGCAACTAGATATGTTTTTCAGACTAAAAAGTCTTTCGATAATTGAAATATAGCAACTTTTATTCCTATAGGTAATTCACACCCATTAGATAATTTGTAAGTACTTCCTTTCCTTCCTTCCATCCTCTCCTTATCCTCTACGGATTATAGATACTTTGGTTTCAGATACCACTTTATTTTCCTCGCATACTACACAATCTTCCAGCATTCGTTTACCCAACGGATCTCATGTCCCTATTACTGAAATTGGTTGTGCACCATTATTTTCAAAAAGTCACACTTACTGGCATCTTGGCTATCCCGCTTTTTTCCTTTCCTATAAACTTCAAGTATTGGATAGTATAATTTCGTTTTCAAATAAATGTACTTCCGATGTGTGCCCCTTTTTCCAAACAATCTCGATTACCTTTTCCGGTCATTACGGTTACTAAGGAATTTTCTTTTGATGTGATTCGTATCAGTATTTGGGGACATTATCATACTAGCTCTTTATCGGGTGCGCATTATTTCCTTATTGTAGTTCATGATTTCTCTCGTCACACATGGGTTTATCTAATGAATCACAAAACTGAAGCCAACACTCTAATTGATTATCTTTTTTATACATTGTTGTCAACACCCAATTTAACACCTATGTCTGCCAAATATGCTCCAATAATATCCATGAATTTGTTAATAGCGACACTCATTAATTATTCCATTCTTTAAGTGTCAGTCAACAACCTAGCTATGTTTACACTCCCCAACAAAATGGTGTGTGGAGCATAAACATCGCCATCTTCTAACCGTCGCTCAGGCATTATGATTTCAAGCTAACCTACCATTACAATTTCGGGGGGAAAGTGTTCTTACTACTTCATATCTCATAAATCGTCTCCTAACCCCTCTCCTTAATAATGAGACCCCTCATGAACTCCTTCTTTAAAAACAACCTACCCTCTCACGTCTTACAGTTTATGGCTGTATTTGTTTTGGACGTAACACCAACATTGGCCACGTAATTGATTAACATGCTTCTCCCTGCATATTTATAGGCTATCCTTATGGTAAAAAAAGGTTACAAAGTCTATGATTATTCCATTAAATAAGTTTATGTTACTTGCGACGTTGTCTTCCACGAGACCTTTTTTCCTTATCATATAGATCACTCGCCTACCTCCTTTCCCTCCCCTGATTTTCCTTTACCTCCACTTGACATCAACATGCATCCATGTACACCAGTCTCCCCTAATACATCTAATCATAAGCCCCCGATCCCCTTCCTCCTTCGTTACCTAGTAATGAACATAATACTCCCATGACCCCAATTCCTCATGACCCTGGTCGCTCTATCCGCACATAAAAAACACGTAGTTACCTTTAACATTCTTATGTGACTATTGCCCATTCTGATTTATCTTTGGTTGCCAAACAATTAAGATAAGCGTCATCCTCTTGCTCTTTCCTTTAGCTATTAATATTTTCTTCCCCTTATAAAGCTTTCTTACTGCTCTAACTCTTACTCATAAGCCTACCAGTTTCCAAGAAACCATGAAATTGTGGGAATTATGAGATACAATGCGATCCAAAGTTGTAGCCTTGACTACAAACAATACTTGGTCCCTTGTTCCTCTACCATATGATAAGAAAGTCATTGGTTGTTAATGGGTTTTCACATCAAAGTACGCACTAATGGATCTATTAAGCACTACAAGGCCCGTTTTGAAGCCATGGGCTACAGAAGATTGATGACACCTTGGCTCCTGTTGTCAAACTTGCAACTCTTCGGGTTCTCCTTACTATTGCTATTGCTTATAACTGGCCCATCCATCAATTTGATGTCCATAATGCATTTTTACATAGTGACCTTACTGAAGATGTACACATGACTCCACCACTTCGGTACTGTAGCAAGGGGGAGAACCTTATTTTCAAACTACAAAAATCCTATATGGCCACAAGCAGGCTTTTCACAATTGGTTTTCTAAATTCTCTAATGCGTCCTAAGCGTTGCCTTCACTCGGTCTAAAGGTGATTATTCTTTATTTACCCTTCATCAACGGTGTACTTCATTTTTTGTTCTTTCTTATGTAGAAGACATTCCTCATTACAAGTTTTGAAGCAACCTTCCTTCCGCATAGCAAAGCTTGTTAGTGCGACCAACTTCATTCAAAAGAAATAGGTTCTTTGAAATACTTTTCAGGAATGAAAGTTGCACCCTCTTCTCGTGGTCAATATCTTTCCCAATGCAAATTAATTCTTTACGTACTTAATGATTGTGGCCTCACTGGTTCTTGTCCTTCCGAGTGTCCCATGGAACAGAACTTGAGTCTTTCAAACTCTGCAGGCCTTATATTCTCCAATCACATCTCCATATCGACACGTGGTTGGTCGCCTCATCTATCAAGTCAATTCATGCATAAGGCTCGAGAACCTCTTCTTATTTTGCTCATCGTTGACCACCTTATCTGAAAGGTTCTCCAGGCTAAGGCATTTGTTTTTTCTTATAAGGTCTGAGCTTATCAAACAACATTTTGTGATTTGAGTGGGTGAGTTGCCCAATCACTAGATGTTCCACAACAGGATATTGTACTTTTTTTTTGGTTCGAGTCATATCTTTTGGAAGACAAAGAAGCAAACCACCTGTGTCACGCTCCTCTGCTGAAGCTGAATATCATTTCATGGCCATTGTAACTCGTGAAATTCCTTGGCTTTCATACCTCTTAAGTGATTTTGGCATACTTTTGACGACTCCAGTTCCTTTTCATTGTGGTTATTAAGCTGCCATTCATATTGCCACCAACCTAGTCTTCCATGAAAGTACTAAACATGTTGAGCTCGACTGCCATGTACTTCAAGAAAAATTAGATGCTGGTTTCATACCTATCATCAAAATTTTGTTTGCACGATCAACATGCTGGCTTGTTTCACCAAATAACTATATTGTGAACAATTTCAGTATTTAAAGTCCAAGTTGGGAATTTGTGATTTCTATGCTCCAACTAGATGTGGGGAGTCAACCGGTAAGACTTGCTTAACATGCGAGATCTGTCCTTTCCTTCCATTTCTTATTTTCCTTTTGCACCGCTTAGTTGCAGGACTTAACTTTGGGATCTGAGATTTGATTTTTCCTATATTTTGCATTTTATTTATGCATAAATTAATCATAGGGCTTAACTTTAGGTTCATCTGTGTATATATATAGGGATGTTTATAATATGCAGTTTCACAATACAATACAATGCAATACCATTTTAATTAATACTGTTAAGTCTCATGAGCCACATTAAATGTTTGGACTCTGTATGACCAAAAGTCACCATTAGCATTCTAAAGTTGGTCTGCTGATGCCACAGTCTAAACATACCTTGCTGAGATGATTTCCAAATGAGTTGGTCAACATTTCCTTCCATTGACAAAGCAATCCCTCGATTGAGATGGTCCTAGGTTTATACCATTCATCGTATACCTATTACAGAGAACACACACCCAAAACTTTGTGCTTCCTTGAGGCAATATATATATATATATATATATATATATAAAGCTGAAACCTTCGCTTAGAATTGCAACACGTAAGCTTTTTAGAGCTCTCATATTTACAACACATCAGCTTTTTGGAGTCTTCTCTTTGTGCCAAATCAGCTGCAACTTTCATCCTGAGAGTCCCCAGTTCCCTTGGACTCCTCTTTTAACAACTAAGAAATCAAATTAATAGGAGAAATAGAACTCTTTTATGTGTAGCTCTAATTTACTCTCCTAATCAATGACAAATACCTCATAAATCAATCTTTATCAATTACAAAAACATGGTCTACCTTTTCTTTCTCCTGCTTTCTTTTGATCTTCAGATGACACGTCAAACTTGGGAGACCACCATGCATGGTAAGACTCGAGTACAACATTGCACGAGCTTGCTAAACTGGATTTCAACATGGTACAGGTCACTCACTATGAAGATCTAAAACATATGTCACGGTAGAAGATCTAAAACATATGTCATGGTACTCACAAATTCGATATTATAGGGTCTATGGCTTTGAATAACTTTCGAGTAATTAACACATGTGCACATCCCGATATCGACAAACCTTTAGTTAGCGAGTAGCCTTTGATCATTTTGATTGGTAATCTTTGTTGAGAGGGCTTAGGCTCAAACCATGAAAAATCTTTGACCCTGCTATTGATTCACTAAACTGTCTGTCGTCAAATACGTTGGTGTTCAACATGCTGGAATCTTCTTCCATCTTTTGTAGGTGGTGGAAGAGCAAGCTTTGTTAGAGACATGTTAGTGGAGAACTCTTTTTGGACCGTGGGAGGTAACTTCGTGCCTCAGTTCCAATGTACTAGGAGGATTACCACGAAGGCCATTTCGTTGATACTCTGGAAGAGCTTGAACTGTTTACCAATGTTGTTGAGAGGTTTGTAAAGCGATAAGGGTTGTGGCAAAATGGAAATATAGTTTAAACCCAAAACCCGTTTCTTAATCATCTTTTCTGCTTTCAGATGGGAATTCAGTGCAGTGGATCAACTCCTGGACTACATACAGATTTGTTTCTTGTGTCATTTAAATTCCATCAATGAGACGGCATACAATGTTCTTAAAGAACAAAGCTCTTGAATTATTTCATACCTCAAAAATGATGTATACTCTGATTTCTGATTTCTTCCTATCTTTCATTCCTCAATTGTTTTTGCTGTGGAATTCCTTTTGAGTTCTCTAATCAGTGTACAATATTTTCAGTGGGCGGAGTTGTGTAAAACCTACTTATTGGAAGCAAAGTGGTACCACAATGGACATACACCAATATTTGAGGAATACATGAAGCACGCATGGATTTCAGTCAGAGGTCCCTTAACGTTACTGCATCATATTTTTTAGTCACGAAAACAACCACGAAGGAGGCATTGGAATGCCTAGAGAAACATCCAGATATTAAATCGCTGGTCATCAATGATCATACAACTTTCAAATGATTTGGTGTCATCACAGGTAAGCAAGCTAGTTCTGTGCTACCGTAGAGAAAGGATTAAGCGAAAATGAATTCTATTGAGTAGCAGTGGAGGGATAGTGTGGAGTTGTTTACTGTTGCTTAACTGATTGGAGGGAGAATGGACGAGTTGTATTTGAGCTTTAAATGGAATAAAGGACATTTTACCTAAAATAAATAAATAAATAAAGGGAATAGTGATGTTAAGACCACTTGAACACACTCTTTATCTCCTAAGGCTTCAAATAAAGCGTTGTCGGCAGTATGATGAGCGAATTTCCAGTAAGGGAGAGCTTAATCTGCCTGAAGAAATAGCTCAAATGGAATTTCTGAATATAAGAATGGGTCTTGCGTTGCATCAACCTATGCACGAATGGCTTGATGAAATAGTAAAAAGGTAGAAGATATCATATGCACGCAGCAATGCAAAGCTTGTATTGCATTGCCGTCTTGGTATCTAGATTAAAAGAATTATGAGGCTATAATTTGCAATATGCACCACTCTTGGTATCTATCACTAAAAGTGTGTATGTTAAGAATTCTAGAGTTGGCAACAAAAAGTGTCCGATCCAAAAGACGTGCTCAACTTTAAACCACCTTTCAACGACTACCTTTCTACCAGATATTAGTGATTCAGATCAATTATTATATGAATTTTTTTTTTGTTATTGGCTTCTCGGCCTTTGTTTTTTATAAGTTTCATATTTTATTTAAATTCAACATTCCAAAATTATTTGTTGTAAAACCTTTTATTACGCATTGTAGGTGTAAGGTAATATTATAATATTCTAGACACAGATGTATGAATAGGAGTAAATATGCATTCAAATGAGATGGTAGACTGAGGGCTTAAGTGATTTTATCAAATGACTGCAACATTTGAAAAGTAAACCCGTTGCACATTGATCCAACATTCTACCTTTGGTCCATAATATCATCTATGATCTGGCTAATTCTTGGAAGTACATAACGTAAGCTATTTTACTAACATAATCAAGTTTCTCAAATCTCTAGGGACTATCTATCTTTTGTAATTGGTGATTCATTGTGTCATTAACTACTAATTTATTGCTATAAATTTAATTACAGTGTTTGTCATATATTTCATTCCAAAATAATGGAAGAAGGCTTAAAAACTCCAAGAGACTTAAAAATAGAGTAGCATTTGCTGCATTGAGATTGTTAAAAGTAACTTTGGAGAGAATCTCATGTTTTAGTAAGCTTTCATTTGAGTTTGTGGTCTCATGCACAAACCTTTAAGTGTTACACTTGATTTAGAGCCAATTTTATCTCAAAATAAATTACAAGAGGTAATTGAATTTGATTGGCAAACAAGTCATTCCGATTAAAATAAGTTTGGAGAACAAAAAGAAATGTAATGTAAATGAGATCTAAGACAATACTTAACCCCATTTAAAAAATAATAACTTTTAATGCTAGCAAAAAAAATGAGGTAGACGTGGCATCGGTAGTAAAGGTTCAATTGATGTTGCAGATATGAAAGATATTAAATTTTGGTAATAGTGGTGGTTGTGGTATAAGACGTGGTGGTGGTTGACAGTGACAGTGTTATATGTACATGCAAGTGGGGATACAGCAGAAGTCGTGGTGGTGATAGTAGTAGCGGCTACTTAAAGATGGTAGCAGCTGGTTGGTGCCAATAATGGAGGTTATGGTAACGAAAATGTCAGCACTAAGGTGTTTTAATGTTAGTATAAGATAGTGAGATAATTAGTGTTGAGAACACTAATTAGACAAATAGTAAAACATATTAACCAATAATGTTTCTACAGGTTTTGGTTCTTCGACAAAATTTGCAAGTTTTTTAAAATCTATCCTAGGAATAGGAACTCTTAATACTTTTACTATACTAGCCTTCTCCAGATCATGCTTTGGTACTCATGTACAATTATCGAAAAGTTCTATTTGGTCAAGACGTCGCTTTTGAGGTTTGAACAATTTCTTAATGGTATGAACAGATCTGAAAAGCACATGTAATTCCTTACTTCTCATGAGAGAATATATGTGGTGTTACTATAGGATATATGTGATTTGCCAATATTTTAAAAAATGAAAGAGAAAAACTGAAACTAAATCTACACATTTTCTTGAGAAGCTCACGCCCTTTTGTCACTAAAAGAGGCAATTAGTCTATAGCAATATAAAAATATACAAACATTCTTTACTGGATTATGATAGACCAAAAAAAAAAAAAAGGACTCAAATTTGCATTAATGTATCTTACATCTTTTCCCTTAGTAGTAAATTTTAGATAATAAAATGATCAATAATCAAAGTTTGGGCTTAAAGATTCTCTATTTTGCTATTGTTCGTATATATTAGGCAGTAGACTAATTTATTGGAGAAAGTTAGATCCTTAAATAATGTTAACTGTTACACTTAGGATGTATAATGAATTAGCTAATTTGCCTTTGAAATTAATTATCTTTCTTTGCCTTTTGGTATTTTAAACTGAATAGGCTATATTAAAACCAAATTTGGCACTAAAACTAAATTGCATCGCGTCTCGTGCATTTGCACGGGCACATTAACTAGTAGATAGAATGAGAATCTCCTTCCGAGGGGTGCCCGGCTCGTGTTGACATTTAGAGCTTACATACCATTTAGACATTTAGTAACTTCTGTTGATTTCCGACGAGAAGAAACAGAAGTCTTAGACAGTGTCCCCATATGAAAATGCGTCAGTTTAATTCCAGTTTACCTTTTGCCTGCTTATAAGATACCCCTAGAACTAACATATAAAATTGACAAGATTATGAAAGCACACTGGTGATCAGAGACTTTATTTTGTTAAATGGGCACATAATGTGGAAAAGAAGGGCGACTGGGAGTCGGAAATACCAAAGGTTTTAATCAAGCACTACTTGCAAAACACTCCAGGAGAATGCTTACAAGACCATCTTGCTTACTAGCAACACTCTCCTTCCAAGTATTATGGTAAAGAGATCTTTCTACAAGTCAAACTATTGTAGCATCAAGATTCGGTTTTTGCTGCAAGTCAAACCTATTTACCATGATACTCCATTTTTCAAACTTGATTTAAAAGATACATATATAGTTGGTGCTTTGCAAATAAGGGGCATTATAATGTGAAATCTGGATATAATGTAGCATCAGAAGAATAGCATGAAGAGGGAAAGAGGTAAGCAGAAAAGGAACAGGAATTACAAGTGGAGCATATAATCATATCATCAATACCTAAGAACCAACAAAGGCAGCGTGAGAGCTCAAAAAAAAACACCAATAGTCCTTGAACCTCAAATAAGCATACTTAATGGATTAATTGAACCTCAAAGAACCTGAAAAATGGAAATTAATTGAGTATGTTCTGGACCCAAACCAAACATACATCAGAATTAGAAGGGTGAACCGTGAATGCTACATCTCTGCTTTGTCATGAAGGCATAGAAATAACCAAGCACCTATTTCTTAAACCTGAATATGCTAAAAATATTTAGTATGCTAGCCCAACTCACAATTAAACTAAGTGGTAATAACCAAGACCAACTTGAGCCATGGTACAATGGGCTACAAAGAAGAGCATGCAATAGAAAGATAGGGAACATGGTATGGTCTAAAGCAGTAGCTTTGGCAATCTGGAAGAAATAAATGCAATGCTATTCAAACAACAACCACAGTTAGACTAAGACTTTTAATTCGAAGTTTGAACCTTACCTTTATTGCAAGGATAAAAGCTGAGTTACAAAAAGAGAGAGGAGTCATAGATCTAGGCAGACAAAGCTAAATCTGGCTGGAGTTGGTGAGGCCGTGAGGGCCGCCGACCGTGACTGGTGACTGAGGCCCCGTGACCGGTGAGGTTCGTCACTTCGTCCTCCGGTTCGTAGATCTAGGCTAGATCTGGCCGGAGTTGGTGAAAATCTTTGGGCTCCGACCACCGTTCGTGAGACCGTGAACGGTGACTGTGAGGTAAGGTGCCAACCGCCGTGGCAGTCGAACGACTCTCCCACCCGTCGCGTCAAACATTTGTACGATGCCCATAGCATTTGGCCCGGAGATAGCGAGTCGAGCTCCCCCCGATAGTACGTAATGTTATGATGGGGATCGTCTCTCCTCAGGTAGTGGTTGTCCTTTTGGCTGTACTCCTAGGCGCACAATCGAGGCCACACATTATTGGTTCAGTCTATACCCCTGGGTGCGCCGGTACCAAGGTGTTCATAAAACCACACCTGAGAGCAAAGACAAATTAAATAAAGTATCGTCAAAATTTATTTTCGATTGAACAAAAAAAATATCGAGCACGTAATCAAGATCGGTATGATATACCTGCAATAGCGAGAGAAATGCACATATAGCTTTGGAGTCGGGCCTCGTTGCCTTGTGCAATGCTCGGTACAGGTACGCAAGAGTTGCTGCACCCCAGGCATAATCCCCAACCTCCAGCAGGTTACCCAACAACGGTAAATATTTTACGCTAACCGTATTCTTCGACGTTGTTGGGAACAGAATTGTCCACATCACCCACAAGAGGAAAGCTTGTGTGTACAGCACAAGCATCTTATTCGTGTAGTTATCTGGCAGAACCTTGTAGGTATCTACCAACCACTTCAACTTGATACCATCAGTGCTAAATTGATCCTTGGGTATCGAAGTAAAGAAGTCCCTAGCGGTTCTCTTATTCGTTGCTTCTGACGGAGGAGCTATTACCGGTCGCTCCGTCACCGGTAACCCTAAGATGAATCCTACATCTTCTAGGGTAATTGTCATCTCTCCGAGAGGGAAGTGAAATGTATTCATTTCACTTCTCCACCTTTCAACAAGGGCACCTATTAAGTGTCAGTCAAGGTGTTGAAAGATCTGCTCATGCATAAAAATTTCAAACCCAATCTCACGCAGTAAACTTTTCTGGTATTTGTTCAATTTTCAGGCTTTGAAATTATCGGATACTTCTACCGTGTTGAGAAGTGCTCTTTCCTACGAATTAATAAATACAATTTAAGCAAAACAACTGGTATACAACGTTCGCAAGAATAATAAAGTTGATAAAATAAGTATCTTACTCCACCATCCCATATGAGCGTATTGATATGGTTTGCTTGGTCGTATAATACGGAGGGATCTTCTGGTCCAGAGTTAAAATTCATTTTTTGCAACTGAAATTATGGAAAAACGATAAGGTCGAAAGCGTAAACATTCTCAAACATACAACGCTAGCATGTGCTCACATAATACATACAATGCTAGCATGTGTTCACATAAGTTAATATGCTGTATATATGTATGTACATACATACAAACAAATATGGAATCAGATTTTGCAAGTAAAATCACATGAACAAAAAATATGCAATACACATATGTTGACAAACGCTAGCACAATCCAACGCATATATATATATTCAAAACCATGCATAAGCCGCAATACTCATAACAACTCTAGATTATGAACAAATAAAGGATTGGTTTGTGAAATTACGTGATTGATGAGACGATTAAAGAATTTCTTTGGAAGAAATTGCCCAGATCTACTTGCCAACACCGCTAAAAAAATTGTGAGAAGAAAGAATGAATAAAAGCTTTGAAGTAGGTTTGTTTATGGGTTAAGTCCGCTACATAGTATAGCGGACAGTCTATCTGGCAAACAAAAGTTATCCGCTACACAGTATATAGGACGGTGGGATAAGAACAAAGCAACAGTGTTGTCACCTCAGGACTGGTGTGACAACTATCAGGGGGGCTATGGATGACTTGACCACGGTCAGGCGAAAAGTCGTCCACTACACTGTGTAGCGGACGACTTTTTGACTGTCACATGTAAAGCCAAAAAAGTTGTCCACCTTACAGTATATCGGACGAGGGAAAAGGGGCAATATGGTAAAAAAAGTCCGTCCGTTACACTATGTAGCGGACGACTAACAACTTTTGGAAAAAAAATCTGGGCCGTCCATCCCTTCGGAATGGACGGCCAGATCGCGCTAGCAAAATAGGAGTTTGCTAACGCTCTCAACAGATCAGCTTCCTATATATATATATATATATATATCTGTGTGAGTGGGGGGGGAGGGGGAGCTGATCCGTTGACCGAGCGGGCAAAATGGACTAAGTTACTCACGCGATCTGTGGACGGTCCAGATTTTTTTTTAACTTTTTTTTTAAGTCTGTCCGCTATATAATGTAGCGGATGATTTTTTGACAAAAATATCCCTGATCCCCAAACTGAGAACGTTGTATTTTATAGGCACCCCACATAATGTGGCGGACAATCCAAACCCATTTCTTTGCTTGTTTCTCTCATATATGGATCAGGCCCTGATTCCCTTTTTGTCTTATGTCATATAATATTGAAGCTCATTAACATATTTGGTCCAATCAGAAGTCCTTTAGTGTCGGTTTGCTAGGAGCAGCGGCAACGGAGGATCTGGGTTTGATGAGCTGGGCTGGATTGACGGGTGATCGGCTGCAATCGCCGGTGATGGCATCGTGGCGTTGAGTTTCATGCAGCGAAGGAATCTTTGCCTACCCCATTTTAAGCGGTCAGGTAATGCAAAGTTGTGTAGCCGCCTCGATCTTTCAGGAGGCAGGGAATTCATCATTAACATTAACCCAACCACCTTACTGTTGTTACTTTGGTCTCTCTATGCCTAAAACTACGAGTCTTTGGGTGTAGAGAGAAGGGGGAATGGCAGGGTATGAGCTTTTTTGTGTCTATGAAAATCCAAGCTGGTTTTTGTCTGGTAATAGGTTCAAATTTGGAGGCCGACTGTGTGTGGGGATGGGGGTGGGTGGGTGGGTTGGTTGGGGGGGGGGGCAAGGGAATGAGAGGGTAACAATGATAAGGAAATTAAGAAAAGATGAAACAGAATGAATCAGATCTCATTATACATGCTAAAATGTTTCCCTCCTTCCATGATTTCATCATACATGCTAATTTTTTCCTTGGCTTGCAATGTGGAGGGTGGATACTGTGGTTATAAAATACAACGTTCTCAGTTCGGGGATCAAGTGTATTTTTGTCAAGAAGTCATCCGCTACATTATGTAGCGGACAAACTTAAAAAATGCAAAAAAAAAAAAAAAATTTTGACCGTCCATAGATCACGTGTGGACGGTTAGATCGCGTGGGCAACATAGCTCATTTTTGCATGCACGGTCAACAAATCAGATCCTATATATATATATATATATATATATATATATATATATATATATATATATATATATATATATATATATATATATATATATATATATATAGGGAGCTGATCCGTTGAGAGCGCTAGCAAAATAGGAGATCTTGCTAGCGCGATATGGCCATTCATCCCTTTGGGATGGACGGCCCAGATCGCTTATTTTTGCAGCGCTGTCAGTCATCCGCTATACTGTCTAGCTGACGGACATTTTTACCATCTTGCCCCTGCTCCCCCGTCCGCTACACTATTTAGCGGACGACTGACAGCCCTGACACAGCTGACACAATTCCAGACGGGTCTGTACCTTCATTTTTACACGCGTTAATGTTGTCGAAAATAGGAGATCTACACAGTATCGCGGACAGTACTTTTATACCCAAAAACTTCCTCAAGCTCCTTCAGCTACAATTTTCTTCTCCTTCGCACTCGCTTCCATTTTCAGCTCCCTTCAAGCTTCGAGTAACACTTGCTTCAAGCTTCACTCAAGCAAGGTAAGTTTGCGAATGGTGAAGTTTTCTTTATGGATTGACTGGTAAATTATAATTTTATTTTGTTTGGACAAAAAAGTATAGATTTTTTTTTATGTTCTAGAAATTTGTCACTATATTCATCAATTTGTGATGTTCTAGACATGATGTTCATCAAAAAGGTGTAATTTGTTAACTCTAAATAAATTCATTATAGTTTAATTCGATTTTTTGGCATGATGAATTCGTCTATTTATCTTAGTAATTTTAATTTGTTATGTTCAATAAATTAATAATTGTTAATTTGGAGACACTTTTGAGATTATGCATACGGTATGTTTGTCATCCTAAATTGGTCTATTCGCCAAGGTAATTTTTAGGTAATATTTTCAGTTAGAAATACCATTTGATTGTTAAGCGTAGTCTATTTCTACACAGGTCTTGTTTCACAATGTCTGATTTCGTGTCGAGCTCCAACGTCCCCGTAGATGCTAGTGATCCGTATCTAGGACGAACGTTTCAAACATTGGAAGAAGCTGAAGAATGTTTTCGAGCGTATTCATTGAGGGTTGGTTTTGGCATTAGAATAAAGACTACAAGAACAAGCAACGTAACAAAAAAGATATGCTCTCGCTTATACGAGTGTCATAGGGGCAGAAATCCACAGCAAAATGAGACACGCGTAGGCAATGATGACAGTGATGACGAAATAGGATATTCGCGTAGAAGACGGGACTGCTTTGAGCGCACAAATTGCCAGGTCAAGATGTTCGTAAGCTACAAACCCAATCAAGATCATTGGCTTATTACCAGCCTGGAACTGGCACACAATCACCCGTTAGTAACTCCTTCTAAGGTGAGTCAGATGCATCAACACAAGAAGATGGGTAAGGTCGCGAGGAGCCTAATTCACACAATGAGCAATGCGCGAATTGGACCTACTGAGATTGTTAATGTTCTTGCTGAACAGGCTGGGGGAATTCAAAATTTAAACTTTAACACGACAGACGTTCGTAACGCGGTCCGAACCCATAGACGAGCCGCGTATGACCTCAATGATGCGCAATCGACAATGAGCCTATTGAAACGGATGCAGATGGAGGACCCGCAGTTTACCTTCGATTATAAACTTGACGACGAGCATCGAGTTAGTACAATTTTTTGGGTCGACGGTCGTTCGAGGCTAGCTTATAAGCATTTTGGGGATGTCGTGACTTTCGACACCACATACCGTACCAACAAGTACTCGATGCCGTTCGCTCCTTTCACCGGCGTCAATCATCATTATCACTCCATCCTGTTCGGGTTCGCCTTGTTAAGGGACGAGAGCGAGGGTTCTTTTGTATGGTTGTTTAGGACGTGGCTGGAAGCAATGAACTTCAAAGCACCCAAAGTGATCATCACCGATCAAGATTTGGCAATGAAGAAGGCTATTGCGACCGTCTTCCCAGACACCCGGCACAACTTGTGCACTTGGCACATAAGCAACAAATACCCTGAACGTCTGCATCACGTGTACGCAAAGTATCCAGACTTTAAACAGGATTTTGACAAGTGCGTTACCAAGTCGTTAACGATTGAGGAATTCGAGGAGAGGTGGGAAAAGCTTGTTCGGGATTACTCATTGCAAGACAACGAGTGGCTCCAGCACTTGTACGAGCGCAAAGAGCAATGGATTGGCGTTTACACGAGGAGGTATTTTTCAGCGGGCATGAAAACGACGGGCAGGAGTGAATCTATGAATGCCACGTTCGATAGTTATGTGGGTACAGCTACCAATTTGAAGACTTTCGTTGCATCCGCACAAAAAGCGGTAGCTTCGTTGTTCGTAAAAGAAAGGGCTGCCGACTTTGCAACAACGTACAAACAAAGGAGAAGGTTGCTTGAGACCCCGCTGGAGCTGAACGGTGCCAAAGTCTATACGAAGGAGATCTTCTTGCTATACCAAGTAGAGCTGCAAAAATCGGGACGATACAGTATAAACAAGGTGGCAGAAATGTCTACGCGTGAGTACAAGGTTTATTCGCTCGTGAATGACCTCGTCCCTGAGAAGCTGCGCAGAATTTATACGGTGAGCCATGACACATTGACGGATTCGGTGACATGTGTTTGCAAGAAGTTTGAGTTCCATGGCATCCTGTGTAGACACATTCTGCGGTTTTTCACCCAGAAGAATATCAGGACAATCCCCGATAAATATGTCCTGCCACGGTGGACGAAAGGTGCAAACAGGTTGCACGGTACCATTGCCTTTCCGGAGCACCCGTATACTGACTTTGAAGAATCAGAGACGTTGCGGTATAATCATCTGGTGACAATGTTCACCCGTTTGTCCGTAAAAGGTGCTGCTACAATGGCCGGATATAAACATCTCCTCGAGGTAGCTCAGCAGCAAGAGCCCATCGTCGACCAGTTGGAAGCAGCTTCAGTCAGCAATGCGGTTGACACTGAGCCTACAGTGGGATCAGAAGATGACGAGCCGGGGGAGGAAGACGACAATGATATCCGGCCTTTGGATCCAATTATATCGCAAACGAAAGGCCGCAAGAGATCTACGCGGATGAAGAGCTCTATTGAACAGGCAACTCAACCTAAAAAGCTGAGAAGGTGTGCATTGTGCAACAAAATGACCGACCATGACAAGCGGAACCATTACAAGGCACTGGGGATAAGTCCAGGGGTTTTGCAAGACGAGGAAGAAGATAGCTGCAGTGGACCTTTAGTTTTTTTGTATAAGCCATCAAGATTGTTTGACATTTGTAATAATACGTAATATTTGATGAGATTATCTTCTTACCGAAGACTGGAAGGTTATTTCTGATGTACCCATTCACAGATTAACTTTAAATCTTTTTTTTTGGCTTGCCCCGTCCGCTACACTATGTAGCTGACGGCGCACCAGAGACCAACATTATTGGGATTGTAAAGTGTCCGCGGCATAATATAGCGAACAAAAATCTGTTGGTATGCCTTCTGTTCGCTACACAATGTAGCGGACATCAAACTCCTATTAAATACAGATCAAAAAAAGGTTCTCTTTTCCACCCGTTCTCTCTCTCTCTCTCTCTCTCTCTCTCTCTATCCAACGTCTCACCCACCCGCGACCCCCTCTACAGCGACCGTTCGCATGGCTTCTGCTTCGGTGAATAGGCACTTCTTCAAGGTCATGGTGCCTGGGTTTCATACCGAACTTGTAGGCATCCCTCTTACTCTGTGTTTTCGTGTGTGTTAATTTTATCTTTGCTTAAAAACTTATCTGTCTTATAATGAATGTGATAGGCCATACCGGTAGCCTTCTGCAGATTGCTTACCACACTTTGGCACGAAGCCATTTGGCTCGAAGCAACTTTAACCAGCAGCAAGGGGTCATGGCTTGTTAAATCAAGAAGAAACGCGGCCAAGAATAACTTTATTTCGCAAGGGTTGGAGTAATTTCTGCGAGCAGCACGACCTCAATGAAGGGGAGTTTGTAATCTTTGAACACAAGGGGCTATTTAGGTTTCAAGTATCCGTGTTTGATCAAAGCACCTGTGAAAAAGTTTTCCCCCAATGTTGAACCCTAAATTTGTGTTAATAAATTTCTGTCTGATAATTTTAGGTTCTTAATTGTGCATTTGAGAATTGTGATGATCAATTGATGATTTGAGGGTGTCAAATTTTTGATGGAATATCATGCGCTTGAGAATGTTGAGATTGTTTAATCCGCTGCTAAAGCACTTATTCCATTGCCAGAAACTACCAACTCGAACAAAGTCTGACCAACAGCTAAAAATACCAACAACTAAAAAAAAAAATTCGCCCAATTGTCCGCTACATTGTATAGCGGACAACGCACAACTTCCAAATTTTTTACATTTTTTTGCACCTGGAGTTACCCCACTGTCCGCTCTAAACTCCAACACTAAGAAAATCTTTTCACTACCCCTTGTGTCCGCTACATTGTGTAGCGGACGGCACAGCAAAAACTCTTAACCCAACACTTGGAAATTTTTTTCACTTCAACCAGTGTCTATTACATTGTGTAGCGGACGGCCCAGCAGAAACTCTCAACCCCAACACTTAGAAAATTTTCACTTCCCCGAGTGTCCGCCACATTGTGTAGCGGACAGCCCAGCAGAAACTCTCAACCCCAACACTTAGAAAATTTTCACTTCCCCGAGTGTCCGCCACATTGTGTAGCAGACGACGCAGCAGTAACTCTTAACCCAACACTTGGAAAAAAATTTTACTTCCTCAAGTGTCCGCCACATTGTGTAGCGGACGGCCCAGCAGAAACTCTCAACCCCAACACTTGAAAATTTTTTGCAACTATGTTGCCCCCACTGTCCGCTACACATTTTGTTTTCCACCTTTCAATCATTCTCAATGAGAGCCAAAAAACCAACTCAAATCAATCAAAATCATCTTCAACGCAAATCAGACAAATCAATCAATCAATAATCTTCAACACAAATCAATGAGAGCTTTCTAAATAATCATGGTTTATTAAAAAAAAGTTGACATTGTAATGGTACAATGTCAACTGGGGGAATCATGTTGGGGGGATTCTCGGCATTAGCCGGATTTACAATAAACCTAACCGCTCTAGGCCGGCCTTTCATAATTTGCCAAGCTATTCTATATCTAAAGGTGTCTACTTCTGCTTGGCTCCACACGGCCGCCTTGAGGCTCTCAGACCGACAAATGTAATCCATGTACATGCAAAGGAAGACGCCGCAGTCCGAAGTGTTACGTTGCTTGGGCCTCCTCTTCTTCAGTCGCAAATCGAGCTTTGGCCGCGCCGGTACAGGGTTACCACGGATACCATTGACCATTGCACAAAATATATTCTGCGAGAAACACAAAACGGCGTAAGACACGAGTTAACATTTATGCCAAGTTACAATAACTGTTAAACAACAATCGTAATATTACCATTGAGTCCAACTGGGCTTTGTACATCTGCAGCACAGGCATGTGGGTGGTATCGTCGTGGAGACTGTCGATCACCGATACGACTTTCTCTTCTGGTTCATAGCAAACCAAGTACCAGTGGCTTTCCCCTAAAAATGGGATTAGAAAAACGTCGGCAACACTTGCGCTCACTGGACTATCCCTAGTAAGATACGCTCGTAGGTTAGCGGACGGTCTCCACTGGCTCAACTTTTTCTTCTGCCTTTGCTCGACCCACTCCTGCCATTCAGACACTAGGAGGCTATGAAAAAAGGCATCCACCAAAAAAATGGCCGGATACCCGTTCAGCCGCTCCCGACCCCTTTCCTTCAGAATCTCCACGTATGTGGAGATGACACCGTTGTCTAACCAACTCCCCGGAGCCAGGGAGGCCATTTCTCCCCACTCGCAAGTGTAATCCATGCCCTCTGGATGATTCACACTATACAACGCTTTGTCCCGGGGGAAGTTGCTAAAATAACGCTCTCTGATTATTTGGCATTTATGCGGCTTTAGGGGCTTCACTGGATGCCCTTTGCGATATTGCCCTCGGGGGTCGACGGGGGGATATTGCACTCCTTCGGGGGGGTCGACCGGGGGATATTGCCCTCCTTTGACAATAGATAGTCCTGCCCACGGGACAGTGGGCAGTGTCTCCGACAGACTGATGTGTCCGAAACCCCAGTCTTGCGTGACTTGACTCTGAGAGAGGGGTTGGGGTTCCGAGTCCAATAGCAAAGAGAAGGAGGGCGCACTGTAGTCTTCCCATGGTGCTTGAGCCTGGCCCATGGTGCTTGGCGGTCCCCAATCACCACTCATTCCAAGTACAGAGGGACCACCATATCCCTGGCTCACGCCCGAAGTCTATCCCGAGGGATCGATGTATCCCTCGCTCACATATGTGGGCTGCCACCCTGGATAACCCATTCCCGGGGCTGACGCCGGAAGGCTAGCCCGATGCTTGGCGCAAAAAATTCCCGCAGCCATACGCCAACGCTTCAGCCTGTTGGCGAAGCTCCTCGCCCATTGCATCCACCAAATCCTTCTGCTCGCTCAACTTCTGGAAGAAGGCGAACAAGACATTAACCTACATCCAGAGAGATAATAAATAAGTAACTTCATACACAGTTAGAATCATCAAGTTCAATTAAAGGCACTGGTTGGCCAACTTACCAGATTGTATGCCATGTGCTCATCGATCTGACCCCTAGGGTGGTACTTCTCCCCGCGTTCAAACCTTACTGGAGCTACTCTCTTCCGGGTGATGCGGTAGTACCACCCATTGTACTGTTCAATGCTGATCACGGGATCAGGCTCCGACACAATGGCCGCCAGCGTGTCTTGCCAGGAATTCCAAACTTTAATTTTTTGCGCACACAAGTCATGCGCATTCACCTTGCCAAACCGTCCGACACCCAGTGGGTTCCTGTTAAGCCTCAGATCGGCGCGCCGGCTGGCAACCCGTGCTGGCACTCAAAATGGCACATAGCGCGAATAAGATTTTCAATAAACATGTCGGACGGTTATATACGTATATATATATATATATATATATATATATATATATATATATATATATATACACACATATGTACGTATATACGTACATATATACGTATATATATATATATACGTACATATATATATATATATACGTACATATATACGTACATATGTACATATATATGTATATACGTACATATATATGTATATACGTACATATATATGTATATACGTACATATATATGTATATACGTACATATATATATATATATACGTACATATATATATATATATATGTACATATATATGTATATACGTACATATATATATATATATGTATACACATGTATACATATATACATACATACATATATATGTATCTATACATATATACATATATATATACATACATATATATGTATATATATGTATATATGTATATACATATATATACATATATACATATATATATATATACATATATACATATACATATATACATATAGGGAGCTGATCCGTTGATAGCGCTAGCAAAATGGGGTATTTTGCTAGCGCGATCTGACCGTCCATCCTGAAAGATGGACGGTCCAGATCGCGCCTTTTTCCAAAACTGTCTCCCGTCCGCCATACAGTCTCGCGGATGTGATTTTTACCTTTTTGCCCTCTTCCCATGTCCGCGAGACTGTCTCGCGGACGACTTTCGGTTCCTGACATGTGTCAGGAAAAAGGCGTCCTCGAGACAGTGTAGCGGACGCCCTCTAGGATGACACATGTCAGGGCCTATCCCGTCGGTCGCCTATAAAGTCTCCTGTCAGAGCCCCGAGAACTGTTCCCCTTAGTATCTGTGACGTCAACAGTGTCCTGTTTGTGGGAGCTCTCCAATGTGGCGAACGGCGTCCCTTCGTCCACTCTCTCCTGCTATAAATATTAATTAGATCGGGCTATATATATTATTGTAGCGGACGGCGTCCCCTCTCTCTGTAACATCCCGGAATTTTCCAGAACGTTAGCCACTCAATCGATTAATACTTACTTATTCAATCCATTCAATACTGCTAAGAATTGAATAATAACCTTCAGGTCAGAGCTCTACAATAACTCAAATTCTCGATTAATCATTCCCAAAAAAAATAGACAAAAATTCAAAGTACTTAATTTATTAAGTTACACTCTAATTCCCTCGCAGGGCCTTGAATAACAATTAATGAAAATACTAAGCTATTTACAATCAAGCTTATTGGTTCTGAACTCTTACTGACGATCTCTTCCTGCAGAAGGGAACAGAAAAGGGAGTGAGCTTTCAAGAGCTCAGTAAGGTCACTCAAAAATCCAAAAAAGAATACAAACGATTATCAGATTCACTTCAAAATAATAATGGAAGAGATTCAACTCAATCCCTAAAACAGATGTAGAGACAAACAATTTCAATCACACTGAAACGATCAAGATGATATTGAACATGAGTGATATGCAAAGCCACACAGGCAGTGCAGGGTAATCACTTAGCAAAGCCACAAAGGCGATGCTCAATAACACTGTAGTTACGTATGCATATGAACACTAGCTAGACCCTCAAGGTACTAGCATCTCCCCATAATAACAGACCATCCTTATATCACCCCCGATACAGACCATCCTTATAACTCCTCAATACACTAACTCATGTCAATATACAGATGCAATAAGCGATATTACAATGAATAAATCGACACTCAATGAGAAATAAGTACTGAGCATCGAATAAGATTTTCAATAAACGTGTAAGGCTCAAAACAGGGTATTAAAGGCAAACAATGCAATTCATAATAATTATAACAGAGTTCAAAGAAAATTTGATAACAATTCAGAAAAATATTCATGAGAACAAATGGATGAAATTGGGTTTCGGATAGAAATCCCTTACCTCGATCCAAGTGAGCTGAAGCTAAAACGCTCTCGATCAATCTTCGAAATTAACCTAGGTTGACAAAGTCATTTATCAGAACACTATCCATTCAGCTATATTATAAACCTAATATAACTATCCACAACAGATCTATTTCTTTACCCGGAAATGAGGAAACTCGGAGTGGTTTCACACACGGCCAACCTACCCCGAAACTCGTCACATTCCCTGAGACTCAGAAATATTTCAAAAATGTCCTTATCATTCATTAAACATTTTTTTATAGCTTAATACAGCATATAAAATAAAATCTTAATTTTTGAATATTTTTTTTATTATTTTCGAATTAAAAATAATTTCCTTAAATACACTTAAAACCAATAAATTACCATAATTGCTTCTAGCTGAAAATAAAGACTCTTAATTTTTATACAAACCTTAACATATGTATAAAACTTATAGAAATAAAAATCAGGATTTAAAAGGTGCTAAAACTATTTCTTTATTTTTCGTTTTGCTAAATTCAATGTGATGTAAAAAATGATAACAAATCAACACCAAAAATGACCAGATTTTTACTGAGTCTTTATTATACTGTAAATACATTACTATAATTTTTCCCATAACATTTTCACGGTTTAAAGCCTCCAAAAGGATTTTACAAATCTGAAATTATAGAAAATACTAAAAATACATGTGATTTCAGGAAATTATGAAATTTTGTCGTAAATTCTAATATTGCCTAACGTACTATACTGTTAAATTTTGTATGCTAATGATCCCTATACGCTATCCATTGCGCGTATCAAACCTAACGTTACTCGTGCACACTTTACTCACATACACATGCACACAGTTGAACAAAACACACACCTCCATTTCCTTCACTTCAGACACACCTTTGCACACACTTCAGTGGTCTCCCCCTTCTTGCTTTCATCTCCCCCGCACATGACATAACCACACATTTGCACACACGTACCTCACAGGTGCTCACACATCTACACTTTAAACTTAAATCCTTTCGTTACCTACAGCACCATCACAGCTCTCACATATCTACACACACATTCAACACTTCACAGCACTCACACCTGCATAGTTTACACGCGCAGCACACACCTGCACACCTACACTTCCTTACACACTGTTATATTTATATATATATATACACACCACTTCACACGCCCACTGCTTCACTGCAGTGGGTCTCCTCCTTCTTCCATTTACACATACACGCATTGTAGAGCACACAGTTAGTCACTCGGCTACCTCTTGGCACCACTACCTTTCTCTTATCTTTTCACAGACTCACACACGCACTCTCACAATTGCCTTTTACCTTCTTGCAAACCATATGCTTTCTATTCATACCCACTGCCTCACGGCAGTGGGTTTATTCTTCTCCCCTCTCTTTCTTTACTCCTTAAACTCATGCATGTATATATATAGATACCCTACACCCATCAGTCTATTCACCCAAACAACCAACATTTCCAACACTCCCTCATTCAAAATCTTAGGCACCTATCAAATCACAAGCACATACTCACATCAAGCATGCGATACCCACGTAAAACACCCAACTCACTCACTGTATATTCAACATATGCACATATCTCACATATTCAGAATTAAACCCACTAATCACACCTACACAACACCAAAGAAACATGCAGCAACCCACAAATTCACAACCCAGTTGCACCCTCACGTCCCACGTCAAATGAAACAATGAAAACTGCAAATCCCCATTCGCAAATGCACAGTTCATCCCAACCCAAAACGCAGCCCCCACGCACACCAAAGCAAACTGTTTACACGGCCGTAAATCAGCCCCTCCATTCACATATATATACACATAAAATTTTACGTTCATAACTACGATTGCGGCAACTCGAAACTCACGCGAAATCAAACCCCTTTTCGGCCTTTTTATACTAGACTACCCATTTATGTATCTACCGAAATACACATATAAATATAGATATGAAGCGTAAAATTTTCAAATCAAGCTTACCGAAAAAGCTTCGCCGGACAAATCCCGTCGATCCCTACCTTGTCCTGATCTCCTTCTCTCTAACTCTTTCTCTCAAATATGGGTTTTGGGGCTGGAAGGGTGCCTTTGACGGCTACCCCGAGATTGCAATATATTTATACCTAAAAAAAAAACCTAGTTATAAAAGTGAAAACTCTACCCTATCATTTGTCGCTAAATCCACTTACCCAAACTGACTATTGCGAAAATGGTCCAACAATACATCTTATGATCATTGTGCATTAAGAAATTTAGTGACAAGTTATTATGATGTCTCGTTTGCCAAAATGTCGCTAATAAGTAGACCGCTAAAATTTGATTGCCACTATAAAGTATACCAATGCTTAAACTTAATTTGTCGTTAAAATACACATCAACGTTAGGTAATAAAATATATCATCGCTAAATAATTATATCAATGTTAGAAAAGTTTAAATTGTCGCTAAAAATATCAATTTAATTTACGAAGAG
>JAVXUP010003565.1:0-62638 GCA_033070095.1 Escallonia herrerae | reverse complement strand
AGATCGAATTTTTATAACTACCTGGCATTGCTTCCATTAGTGTACTAATATGTTGTATACAACACTAGGGTTAGTACAGTAATATTATGCTCCTAGAGTAAGTTTACACCTTGTAACATTATAAATAGGGTTTTTCTCTTGAATCACATTCAGATTGGAATACACCAAGACAGTTTTCCTTCTCCAATTTATCATCTTCAACATCAACTCAACAATGTACCTGTATAGCCTAGATTATGCTCCTTAAATTCTTTAATCATAAGACATCGTGAAAATTGAAATGCAATACTTACATAAGAAAATTGGTGTCAATGAATGTGATAAACTTCTGTTTTTGAGGAATGCGAGAGTTAATTCTTTCTTGCATAGATTGCCAAGTAGGGAAAGTCTGCGCGTAAGCAAGCATGTTATTATTTGAATGGTTATGCTATGTAATCGCACATCTTATTTTCTTCAACTTTCAGACATGAAAAACAAGTTCTATATTCATCTCGAAAATCTAGAGATGATGCACAGAAGCGGGTAAAAGGTCGTTTCGTGAAGGAACAAAGCACCGCGTCTGACGCCATTGATGTCTCTCGAAGCTATTGAAGTTGCCTGCAATTTTTGCATCCTGCTGCTTTAGATGAATCTCTCTGAGGCAACCAAATCACGTGTTTTCTGGTTATCTGTTGCTTGTAACTGAAGTCCAACACATCGTTTTTCGCTCCCTAGTATACACCCCATGGTATTCTCCAAACTGGCTCTTACAGTGTTTTCTTTCTCTTGTAGTGTTGATGCAGCTACTTTGTATTCTCCATTTTGCACGTTCAAGTTTCATTAAGAAAGCAGAGCTCATTTAACTTATGCATCGGAGAGAAGAAGAAAATAACTATAGCGGCGGGCTCCTGGAGCCTCAATAAGTGCTTCATCTGAACCTGTATGTTCTTCGAGTAGAAGTGCCCCACTAATTTTCTATCACAAAATTTTTTAATTAGTATTGTTTGCGCTTGATTCTGAGACGGTCAAGACTTGATTCAACATTGATTAAACAAGTCGATAGGTGTTTGACAAAATACAAAACTGATTAAATCTAACTTTCAAAAGTTAATTAAAGCATAATCAAAGAAAATGAGGATTATGTATTGTTCTTTTTTTCATAATTACGTTGACCAAGTAAAGTAACAATATACCTCTACTAATTAAAAAGAGCTTTCGCATTTTGTTCAACTACTAAGTTTTAGTTATTATGTCACAATGAAATTGCTTTTATGACTTTATATCCAACCATCATTCATAGCTTAAAGCTAATTTTGCTAAAAATAGCTTAAGGGGATGTTTGGGATTGATTTTGAAGTGGTCAAACACATTTTAAACAATTGGTTAATTGGTAAGATATGCCTCAACCTATGGCACGTTTGCAGATTGATACGCCAACCTACCTAAATAACATTTTTATACATCAATCTATCGCTCGTCTTGCAAATGTTTACCTTACGTCAAACTTATTGAAAAAATTTTGCGGTTTGCATAGTTATACCCCAAACTAGTGAAGAAAAAGTAATCAAATCGTTGGGGGTGTTTTTGGACAAATAATTGGCAGTCAATCTAGTGTGGTGTTGTGTGTGTGGATGGGAAAAGGAGTGGCCGTCGAAGAAGGGGTCTATGGCTGGGTAACGTGGCAGGTGATGTTTGTATGTGCGCGGGGGGGGGGGGGTGGCGCTGGTGGTGTGTGATAAGGGTGTGTCTGTGTAGATTGGATGTGGTGGTGGGTTCGGGGGTTTTGTTGGGGGGGGGGGGAGTGGTTAATAGTTTTTGTATCTGTGTCTGTGTCCAATTGGAAGGGGGTGATTGCTGGGAGAGGGGTTGGTGGTCGGGGAATTTGGTGGGTGTCTATGTCTGTGTTTGTGTGTGCAAGGTATGTGTGGTGGTGGGTTTGCGAAAGGGAGGAACGATACAGTATGCATGTGTGTTTTGTCAGGGAAGGGGGTGGTGGTTCTCGGTTTTTAGGCATACCTGTGTCGTTGCAAAATTATCCCCTTATATTTTGGTTGCATATTTATACCCTAAGTGAACCGATCAGAATATCCTCCCACTTAATGGAAAAACTGAATGGGGTTATCCCTCAAAATTGTGCAATAGGTTGATGTATATAGATGCTATTTTGGTAGGTTGGTGTGTTAATTTGCAAACGTGTCATATGTTGAGATATATTTAGTCAATTAGCCCTCAATAATGTAAAACAAGTTTGTTGAATGTTTGGCAAAAAATGAAAACAACCCCTCAAAAACAGAATAAAGTGTTTAAAATCATAAATACCACTTCTACCTTGTTGGTTTAAAACACTTTTTGAAAAACACGTTTGACGAAAAGAAAAGTAGTAAATTATCCTTACATTAATTACAAAAGGATATGGTTTAATTGACTAAATATTCCCTACATATGACATGCTTGTCGATTACCACGCTAATCTACCAAAATAGTAGTTTTTTACATCAACCTATGACATGATTTTGGGAGGTACCCCCGCGTTAGTTTCTCGGTTAAGGGTTCTGGTCAGTTCAATTATTTTCAGAGTATAAACATGGATCTCAACCAAAATGTAGGGGATAGTTTTTTGATAGAACATGTATACTTAAAACAAGTGGAAAGATTAAACCACTGCCCCTTTCCCCGGCCACCATCCCCTTCCGCGCGCGCGCTTGCACACACACTGCCAATCCCCTTACGTCGAATTCACCACCACACCCGCCATGCTCACACACACACACACACACACAATGTTCCCTGGCCACTACCCCTTCCCCGGCCACATAAACACAGACAACGCACCCAACACACATAGCCATCACCCATAGGGATGGTAATTTGATCCGCAACAGGCGGATATTCGACCCGTCCAGATCCTATAAGAGCGTTTTTTTTTACTCTGGCCGAGTTATGGGGCGGGTATGGTATTTAAAATTAAAACCCGCACCCGGATTTGATATTTAGTCTGACCGTCCCGCTATCCGACTCACCCCGCCCTGCTTTTTATATGTTTTATATTTAGCTTTTTACCTAACCTAAATCTGTGCAATCCCAGCCATCCATCTTCATAGTATAAAAGATGACAAAACCCTACCAACACAATCTCTTTCTCTGCCTCTTTTCTATCTTCAGCCGCCACATCTTCTCTCTTTTCTCTACTTTGGTGCGCCGCATGGTCACAGCCTCCACGGACTAACCACCACAGTTGCATCCTCTCTGCGCCGACGGTCACCACACTTATCTCCGCCAGTCACTTACCCATCTCCACCATGTGAAACCTCCAGTCCGCCGCCGAAGCACGTCCGCCTCTGATTGCTGCAGCAATGTATCGAACGCTTCCTTCGCCGATCGCGTCGTTGCCGCTTATTTGTGACATCGCAAATAATAAAATTTTGTACAAATTGTTCTCATATACTGTGTTAACGATTGCCATCGAATTTTTTTTTCCCTTGGTGGCCATGGATGGCTGTTTTGAGCTTTTGGGGTGGTCTGAATTTGAGCTTTTGGTGGGTGATTGCGTGGTGGTAGTATTTGACTGTTTCAGCGTGGTTTACGGGGATGTAAATTGCCTAGTTTACAGAGAGCAGATCTCAGGGCAGGGCAGGGCGGAGTCGGGATTTTGTTCTCATATACTGTGTTAACGATTGCCATCGAATTCTTTTTTTTTCCCTTGGTGGCCATGGATGGCTGTTTTGAGCTTTTGGGGTGGTCTGAATTTGAGCTTTTGGTGGGTTGCTGGGTGATTGCGTGGTGGTAGTATTTGACTGTTTCAGCGTGGTTTACGGGGATGTAAATTGCCTAGTTTACAGAGAGCAGATCTCAGGGCAGGGCGGAGTCGGGATTTTTTTAGTCCGTCGGATCGGGGATGGTATTCCCATACCTTGGCCCGATGGCTAGCCGTGGCGGAGCTGGAGTCACGTATTTGAGCAGCGGGGCAGGTACGGATTTAATAAGATCCACATCCGATCCGCCCATTGCCATCCCTAATCACCAACAACTTTCTCGACCATGTAAACAAAGACACACTCACACACATGCACAAACATATAGCCATCACCCACCACGTTCCTCGGCCACCAAACCTTTCCGTGTTGGCTGCACACTTTCCCAACCACAAACAAACACATTGTTGATCCCCTCTCACCTCGATCCCACCGCCACACCCACTATACAGATAGAAAAATAGACAAAAACACACACACACACACACCTGTCACCGACGACATTTCTTGGGTAACAGCCCCTTCCTTGGTAACCACCCGCTTCCCTAGCCACACACACATACCAACATTGTTGATCCCCCTCCCTCTTACCCCAAACCCATCGCCACTCCCACCTGTACACACACACAAAGAGACACATACTCATCACCCACCAGCTTCCTCAGCCACTGGCCCCTTACTCTGCAGCAGACCTATTTGCTCAACCAGTCTGCCCTCCAAAACACGTAACTTGCAATTTGAGCAATTCACACACACAAAGACACTAATTTGGGGTATAATATGCAAACCTTATAATTTTTCGATAAGGGGACGAAAAGTAAACATATGTAAGACGTGGCATAGGTTGATGTATGAGAATGCTATTTTAGTATGTTGGGTTATATCAGAGCTCACTATTCACTAATGCATGCATCCAAGAAGAAGGGAGGGGAAGAGAACTATTCAGTAATGCTTTCATACATAAAGAAGGGAGGGAAAGAGGGAGATATTCATACACAATTTAATCTTAACACTTTACACTTCTTTCAAACTTAGGTAGTGTTTGACAAAGTAATTGTTTTCAGTTTTTTCTCCAGTTTTATAAACTAGAGAAAAAAAAAACATGTTTGACAAACAGTTTTCATTTTCTTTTCCTTCAGTTTTTAAAAACGAGTTATTTTTGAGAACTCCATTTTTGGAGTTTTGAGTTTTGGTTTTTCTTTTGAGATCTAACCATCAACTACATTAGAAGTAATTTGCGTCCACATTTTTTAAAACTCATTTTATTTCATCACTTTCACCGCTACCACTACTTACTCCTTAAGCCCTCACCACCACTACCACCATCAGACAACTACCGTCACCACCCAGCTGCCACCCCAACCACCCCACCTTCGTCACCCTATTGTCCCGTGCCCCACAGATCTGCCCATCGTCACCACCCTATCGCTGTCACACCAACAGATCTCTTACATTGTCGCCACAATCCCACCATTACCACTGGCAGATATGCTTCACTGTCGCCACTGCCATCACCACCGCAAGAATCTGTTCCACCATCGCATGATCCTACCGTCGCACGAATCTCTATCTTGGTTAATCAAGATTAAGAGAGTCGAGCTCGAAACATCTGGCCAACCGGAGGGAAAAAAGATAGAAGAAAGGAGAAGTGGAGAGCACCGCTGGCATAAAACTCATCACCGTCGCTGACCTTTGCCGAGCCGTAAGCATCTTCTCGTCGCTTTCTCCTTTGTTATCTGTCTATCTTTTCCTTCGATCACTGTCTTCTTCTCTTTCGATCTTTGTCTCTTTTTTCCTTCGATACATGTCTCTCTTTCACTTTTCCATTCTTCATTTCTTTAGATTTTCTTCCTACTGAGCAATTAATTCCTAAATATTTTATTTTTGAATCTTTTAGACCTAGGTTTAATTATTGTACCTTTGTAATTCCTTTTATTCTCAAGCTCTGGTTTTTGGGTAACAATAACTTCGTCGTGGTTTTGGCGATTGGTCATGATGGGTGGTGGTTATTGGCTATGGGCGGTGGTGATACTGTGGCATGATGGTGTTGGTTGGTGATAATGAAAACTTGTGTTTTGGGAAAAAAGGAAAATAAAATCCTCCTAAAAGAAACAAAAACTGAAAAAAAAAAAACATAACAAAACTGATTTATCAAACGTTTACTTTTTTCTTTTTCTTTCAAAACAAAAACCACAACTAGTTTTTTGCTGTTTTGGTTTATGTTTTTTTGAAAACCAAAACTAAAAATTACAATGTTGTCAAAGAGGCTCTAAGTTATTCTGAGTTGGATTTTTTCACTAATCACTCTCATAAACATTAAAGGGGATGATGATACAAATGGTAAGAAAATTAAGCACTATGTATAGCTTGTTTATAAGATATAGACAACTTTGCATGTATTAAACAATAACGGATACCCTTGTTGGTCATTTTCTCACAGTAAAATTATTTTCAGTGGTTTTTGTCCAAACACGTTTCACGTATTTCAACATGAGTTTTCACAACTTTTGTCAAAAATTTACTGCATAATTTTGACTAAAAGTTTTTTTTTCCTTTTCAGTCTAAAAACTGGTTTTGATAGTTGAATAATATTTAATCTGAAATCTTATTGTGAGAATTAATATCATACAAGCTCTTAACGTGCATCCGTTTAGTGTAAATCAATAACGGCAAAGGAATTATGACTTTTGTGAACCAAATGTACAATTACAAAGAAGAAAGCTAAAATCTTGCAAAGGCAGAAATGTTGAGATAAAATTTACCTTCTTTTCCCATAAGATGAATAGACGGATCAGATTTTACCTTTTTTCGCAACAAATGACATGCGATAAACAATGAATCCATAACAACACAATCGTTGTCAAAAAATTTTCATTCTGGCTCTTCATGCATTAGATTTTTTGCCATTTACACGCATGCAAGTATATGCATAACTAGAAATCCGTGTACGGCCAGCCTACGACGAAAATGAGAAGGGTTTTCGCTTTCGCAATTCAAGTCAGATAGAGAATCTGTTAATTGCTCAACAACTTTTTCTTATTTTAGAGGCTCACTGACTTTAACAACCATGACATAACAAGGAAAGGGTAAGCAGTGGGCAAATGTGGGATCAGGGTTTCACCAAACATGTCTGGATATTGAAAGGAGAACTAGATAAATTAAAGAAGCTGGTAGTTATAAGTTGTAATGCAGAAGCAAACTCCCCCCAAAACACATGATGGTTCCCATGTTAGGCAGCATTAACTTGTCTTAATCTTACTTCATGACCCAGGAAATTGAATACCCAATAAGCCATCAATGCACTCTTCAGTAAGCTTTGGATCCACGCTACACAAGGCAATCAAACTGGCCATTCTAACTGCCATCTCTGTGCATGTCATCCTGCCGCAAACCCTCTCTACCACTCGATCGATCGTGTGTTCTTCAGTCGAGGAACTTGCAAATTGGACTAAAAAAATGAACCAAAAGTATGGGAGTTGAGGGCATGATAGTAACGCTGCCTATTCTTAATCATTTTGGCTTTGGATGTGTACATATAAGAACATTGTGCTAGCTAGCTAGCTAGCATGTCATAATTTCTGAAACAAAGGTTGTATAAGTTAATGTTGATTTCCACGGTCGATAATATTTGGATTGAGCGCGATTATAGTGTTTGGCGTTAATGTTTCCGTCTTAGGATGAGTGAAGTAGAATGTTTTGGACCTGATGAAAGCAACAGCTACATTGTAAAAGAGATTTATTTGTGCTTGATCGATAAATTTATAGACCTTCTGCCAAAAGAAGTATTTCTAATTTCACTCTGATATATTATGACCTGATTAAACTAGCACTATTATGATGAAACTCTTTTGTAACTTTAAATAGTACATCTTCATCATATAGTTACCTCGGTTTAAAGAAAAAGCTGATCAAGGTCATCGTTGAAAAGTTCTCAATATTAGTGTTGGCAAATAACAGCTCTACCCCACTACGATTAAAACTTCTTCTTCGTTCAAATTACTCAAACTGCTCAACTCGAATATCCAACCGACAATATTTGTACTTCATTTCTATACTGTTCTCTCTTGATCTTCATTTTTACTGTAGACTCATTTCCCGTTGATGTACTTTTTATTATTTATATCGATTGGATTTAAATATACTTTTGTTAATTGCATCCCGTGTTAGTTTGCATAATTTTCCCCCAGGCAGTCTCCTTCATATGCATGTGAATATTAAACAATACTTGTAATTTACAACTGACCTTTCCCGCCAAAACCAAGCGCTGTACGTTTTTTCGTGTGTAGATTGTATTTGCCCAAGAAAAAGCAGAGGATCAAAACCCCATAATCCGGTGGGTCCCCACCATCAGCTCCTAACGAACTGTAAGCAAGTTTTGAGAAAATGACTCCAATACCCCTAAAGTACGCAAGATCTCGGGCTAATCCGAGGGTAATAAAGTAATTTGATGATCTAATTCTGTTTTTAGTTTCCCCCAATCAAAAATTTTCAGATGAGTTCACCTTGCAAGAAACATGTAGAAGTGGCATTTTCCCTCCTTTCTCTCACTACAAACTCCGCTCTGTTTCTCTCTCTAGATCTACATTTCTCTCTCTTTAGAAGCACGAAGAAAGCCACAATGGAGAACGCCTGATAACGAGAAAATCTGCTCCTTCTATTGCTCGTTAATGGTAATCGTCATCAATCTATAAGTTTTTTTTTTGTGATCAGTGTGATATTTATTCAATCGATTGGAGGCTTGTATGCATGTAGAAGTTCCTTATCTGATTTTGATTTTGGTGAAAGTTTGATTATTATTGTCTAGTCTGATCGGTTTCGCTTTCATGTTCTTATCGCCAGATGTGTCAGTTGTTTATCCCAAGCTGCAAATTTAACTGTGTTCTTACCTGGAAATTCTCCGAAGTCTGTTCAATCTGATTTTTGTGAATAAATTAAGTATTTATAATTTATCCCAATTATGACTTAAATTGAACCTGTTCTTCAGGTGCTGTTCGATTCATGTATTTTTCGGAAAACAAACGAGAAAATTAGCAGGTGTGCGTGCGTGTGAATTTCTGTTGCCTTTATGTTATTCAGAGAACATATGACAGTATGTGACGTTCTGTTTTTTATAGAAGAAAGTAACAAAAAAATTTAGCAGAGGATGAGGATGATGATGATGTGTGTGTGTGTGTGTGTGTGTGTGTGTGTGTGTGTGTGTGTGTGATGTTCTTCTTCAGAACTTCATACAAAATTTCAGAAAATTAGCAGATGATGTGTGCGTGTGAATAACTTCAGCGAATGTTCTTTGTGTGTGAAATACGGTTTCATTTAGTGCGAATTTCGTTGAAGATACGATAAAGTTATCAAATGCGTGCTTCTTGTGTGTCTCTGTGTGGGTAAATCTGCTTTAAAGCAAATTTTAGATACGTCTATTTCTTTTTTTTTTGTGTGTGTGTGTGTGTGTGAATTTTTGCTTCATTTAAGTGCAAATTCCTTAGAATAGAAAACAAATTTAGCAATGTGTGCACGCGCGCAAGTATCTGTTTCATTTGTTTACTGCAAATTTCAGAGGGGTGTTTAAGTGTGTGTGCGCGCGCGGGGGTTTTCATATAAGTAATGGTAAATTGAGGATTACATCGACGTAGATGTTGGCATATCTTGTACAATTTGTAATTCTTGTATAAGATGTGCGAACATCCACGTCAATTTGAACCTCAATTTAGCAAACTTGTGTTTTTCACGTGTGTATCTGTGCGTGCATGAATTTGTTTTATTTAATGCATATGTGAGATGTTTGCGTTTGCTTTTGTGTGTGTGTTTCAATGTTGGTGGTGGAGTGGTGGCGAACTGAGGGTCAAAATGACGCAGATGTTAACGTTTGCGCTATTTTTTGTACAGGAAATGCAGAGAAACATGTCAACCGGCCATGGCGGCCTCACCACCAACCGTGCCACCTCACCCTTCCCCGACCAACTAGAGGCCTACCCTCTCACCTCCCTCTACTCCATCTTCCCACCCCTCCACCCCCTCACACCGCCTTCACATCAACCCACCACCAGCACCACCACAAACCCCATCGACTACCACCACGATACCACTACCACCCCCCTCGACTACCACCACCAGAACCAACTACGCACCCACTTGTTCGGCCTACAACAAACCCTCATTGACCGCCGCCGCGCATGGTGCCTCTCCCGCCTCCGCCAGTCCGCCAAGGAAGCCGAGTCCCTCCGCCAGGAGAACATCAACCTCCAGATCGCCAATCTCGAGCTCAACAAGCAATTGAGCCTCTTACTCCAGTCCTCCCTCCAGAATAACCCTCATGCGATGCCGTTTTCGCCGACGCCTCTGTCATCGGTGATTGGTAGTTTTCGTGGGATGGGGATTGGAGAGAGGGCGGCAGTGGGAGGGAGAGACGCAGCGTGGGATGAGGAGGAGAGTCCGGTGAGCGAGGTGGAGAATGACCCAGTGGAGGAGGTTGACCTGAACCGGGTCTCGCTGCCTAAGAGCATTTCCGTCCGGTCCAATGGGTTCCTGAATGCGGCAGGTCAAGGCGGTGAGACCAGTGGGGATCGGGCTCGGGGGCAGAGCAAGATCAAAACTGCTAATAAGGCGCCGGTAAGAATTAATGCCTACAGTCTTCAGTTAATTTACCATAACGTGCAAGGAAGTCACGTTTGACATATTTGTCACTGACTCTACTTGAACTGCATAGCATATGGTCTAATTGGCACTATTGTGATCAATGTCTCAAGGATATAACTCTTGACCACCATACGCGTAGGTGTGAGTATGCGTCTTTGCGTATACTGTTAGATTTAGATGCCAGTGGCAGATCAGTTTTGAAAATACACCAAAGCATAATAAGATATATCCAAGAGATGTCACCCAATAAGCATTAGGATTTGCGTGACTGTAAGTGATGATATGCACGGCATTATTACATCTGATTTCTGAATTCTGCACAAGGCTTACTGAGTATTTGCTAGTACCAGCATACATGTTTGAAGCCATCATACATTCATACCAAGACAATGCAAGAAGGATATTAATATGATCATACAGAATTTGCAGTTTTTGATTAGCATAATTACGAGTGGGAGGTACAAGCAAATTGTTATTTCCTGCCTCGGTGACATGGATTTGTCCATTAATTTGCTGTATGATAACACTCTGCTGTTGAATTCAGCATTGTCATATAGATTTATTCTCCTTTCAGCAATTAATGTGCGTGTTTCTGAGGATGTGCGTGTTCACACAGAATTTGCAGTTTCTATTAGCATAACAATGAGCTTGACGTGCAAGAAAATAGTTGCTACCTGCTTTGTTGACAGGGATTCAGAGCGTAACGTCAATTTTATCTTGATTTAGCCTTCTCTTCTAGGTATTCAGTGTTAGTTCACTAATTTATATCTCCTTTGAGAGAGTAGCTTACTCTGAACTACTTCCTATTATACATCTGTTGCTAGTCTTGACTTTGTGATGATAAATAATGGAGCAAATGCTACATGCAATTGTGAATTCTATACAAGGCAGAATGAGAATTAGGCTAGTAGCAATGCTTACATGTTTGAAGCCATCACATTCCAAAGAAAAAAGCACATGGATATATGATCACGAATGATCTCCAGTTTTGGGTTTGCATAAACTTGAGCATGACATGCAAGAAAATTGTTGCCTCTTTTGGTGACATTGTCAATATCTTACGAATCAGTTTTTAGGTATTCAGCAATCCGTGAACATATTCTTGACTACCTTCTACTGCTTATATTTTGCTTGCTTTAGTTTGTGGACTAATCTGGAAACTGGAACGACGATGGTGCAGCAAAAGGTGTATGTTGGTGGAGGAAAGAAAGAGCCAGTTGAGCTGCAGGTGTACGACCAGGGAATGTCAAAGACTGAGCTGTGCAACAAATGGCAGCAGATTGGGGAGTGCCCATATGGAGACAACTGCCAGTTTGCTCATGGCATCGAGCAGCTCCGCCCGGTGATCCGCCACCCACGCTACAAGACTGAGGTGTGCCGCATGGTCCTTGCTGGTGATCACTGCCCTTATGGCCACCGCTGCCACTTCCGCCACACCCTCACTGAACAGGAGAGACTCTTGGGGCAAGTGAAGCCCACATCACTTAAGCTGCCGCGGTAAACTCCGTCACCACCCAATTAAATGTGGAAAAAGAGTAGTAATTTTGTTAAAAGTAGTGATGTTTATAATGCACAAACTCTGTGGTCATAATACTATCATAGTATCCGTGAATATGCAAAGAAATCTGAACATAAAGGGAGGAATAAAGGCAGAGGTAGGGAGATCAGAACATGAGGCTTCGTAATTCATGGTTCAGAAGTGAGATCTTGAAGAAGTAAATAAAGTGAACTCCGCTGAGAATTTCTGTAATTCTGTACGTAAATACGACGTTAATTCGCTGCGTCTCGATTCTTGATAAGCATTAAAATGGGGGGCAATTGAACCCTGGCTTTGTTACTACTTGGTATGATGAGCATTGCGGGTAGTTTATATGCTACAAATCGGTGCGTTTATCTGAAGTGCTGGTGCTATGACAAATGATATCCCTTTTTTTTTTCCTTTTCCCGAACCTTCTTTTTGATTTATTAACCTTTTCAACTATGCGTATATCCTTTTCAAGTAATCAAAATTTCAATGTAGCAGTGTATAGTCGTGTACTGAGGACCCGAGGACATTCTTTGTTTTTGGGAATCCCATATTTTGAACTTGGATTGCATGATTCTTAAAGTGTGTCGATATACAATCAGTATCCATATCTATACTATAATTTTTGAAAGAAATGCCAAAAAGTAATACTGAGTAACTGATAACCAAACACGCGTGTTTTTTTTTTTAAATCAAAAATAAAAACCCAAAGAGGTTTTAGTTTAATCTTTTGGGAAACAAGAACAAAGAAACCGCTAGGGTTTCAAATGGATCCTTACTTTTCACAATCGACCACCTCATTTAAAGGTTAAACTTTGGGACAACTTTTATAGGGAGTGTTCCCTAATCCACTAAAAATGTTGTCTAGTTGTAAAAAAAATGTTGCGTGATGCCATGCCATTAATTTTGACTGCTTAAGACCGTTAGACAAGAAAGACTGATGTGATAGAAAGAGGGACTAATACGTTAAAAACTTATTTTGTGATATATCCAACGATCTTACTTTTTTTACTATTTGTACGACTACTTCTTATTCCAATATTTTTCTTGAGACCTTTTCATAAAAGTAGAGAATGCTTATCACCTTTTTAAGGTGAATTCTTATATTTCGATTCAGTGGAACATAAAGACTTAACAAAGCAATTGCCAGTTCGCTTGGCTTCAGCTAGGAGTTTTGAGGCGGGACAGCAAAGTTATGCACTATTGCCTTTTATCCTTTCATTAACGAATTTTTTGGACCTTAACTCAAAATAAAAAAATTCACTTTGTAATTCGCTCGATCCCAAAGTGGTCAAAAGTACACATGATATCTTTTTTTTCTTATATAAAGTCCAGAATAGCATAGATAATAAGTCCTTTATACTGGAAATGTTTTGATTGTCATGATTTGGCAAATTACATGGACAAGAGGTAGATAAATTTTAAACAGACTACCCCTTAGGCATATTACAACCACAAGAGTGCATCACAAAATGGGGTTGGGATGTTGGGATGAGCCTCGCACATGGTAACAACATATTATCAATCCAGTCGTTGTAGATTCCGTTTTTGGCTTGACATGCAAAAGTTAAGAGTTCTCTAGCCTCCTTCAACTAGACTTTGGTAGATCTGTTCATTCTACAAAAAATGGAAATGGAAATTACAGGAGCAACTTTCGACTTTTTTTTATCACCAGACAACTCTAATTATATATAGTAGTTATCGTGGCACACAGGTGATGCATGTGCAAAAATAAAGTTAGCAAGATGATATTTTTAAAATATCAATTTTGGCCTTTAAAATTTATTTTAACAATTTTAAATTTTAGTGGAATTTAAATTAAAAAAAAAAATCAAACATGTTCTTATAGCTAGCTATGTAATATTCAAAGTTTTTATTTTGTTCAAACTTTGTTAAAATAGCAAAGTGTCAGCATTCTAGATAGATATTTATATAATCTCAAGAAAGGTATTACACCAAAGGCCTGTTATACCAAAAAGGATTGTTCTCCTTATGTATAATTTAGATAGTAAAGCAAAGGTGAGAGAACATTGTCAAGTAATCGTCTACTTGGGCGTTCTCCCCTCTCGTCATATTGACCTATTTATCATTTTTCTTTCATAATTTAAAATTTTTTTTCTTAAAATCTCTCATAAACTACTTTAATCCAGGTAAAACGTGTCTTGACCTCTTTTCCACTTCATATAGTAACATTCCCTTAAAATATATTTCAAAACCAACTGCTTTTAAAATCTCTCCTTTTTATCTCCTCTTTCGTTTCACACATTTTCTCTCTATCACCACATATAAATGACCTTGTCTTCTTAATTTTCTCAACTTTTATCCAGCAAAATAAAAAAATAGTACCCTCCTTTTATCTCAAAAGTATCTCTCAATTTTCAAAAAAAAAAAAATGGATCAAACTTTGGAGATCTAATCATTTAGTTACATAATTAGTAAACTCAAATTTGATAATATTGTCTAAGTCACCGTCTACTTGAATAGTCTTCTCTTTTGCCACGTAGAGATAGAGATGTCAAAAGGCGCGGGCAGCCCGACCCGACCCTAAGTGTTGAACAGTGCGGCCCTGGTCCATAGGGCCAAGGGCTAGGGCCAGGGCCAGGCCATGAAAATTTTCAAAAAAGCCTGGCCCTAAAAAGGCCCAGGTTAGGCCCGGCTCCAGCCCAGTTTCTGGCCCTCTTTTCGGCCCTATTCTGGCCAACCTTTTGGCTCTAAATCTAGCCCTAAACTATTTTTGAGTCACTTTTTTTTTCTTTCCCCTTCTTTCTCATGCCTCACTCTCTCTCTCTCTCTCTCTCTCTACCTCATATTTTTTCTTTTTTTTAAAACTTTTTGGACATGCACATTTTTTCCGGTTTATAATGATGGTTTCTACTTCTTTATCAAATTTTACTTACACTCCTCTTCTGTACAAGTTTCATGGAATTATGAAGAAAAAATATATCTTTGTTTGTCTAGGAACTAGAAACAACATAATTTAGGCGGTAGAAATTGGGAACATAACTCCAGAAAGTATGAAAAAATTCATAGTAAAAGTAGTTTAATGATGCATGCTTCTAATGAGATACCTAATACTACGTAAAATGCAAAGCTAGATGTATGTTTGAATGAAATCTTTAGAGATATCATTGAAAAAAGTTTTGTAGCCTTGTAGAATTTCATTGTTTAGTTTAGATAACAAAAAGCGGTTGTATGAAATTAAGTGGAAGTTAAGAAAAAAATGCAAAATGTTTGATAAGAGAAAGTAAGAGCAGACGCATTAGATGAAAATGCTTAACTAATTAACTGCTAATCATTCTTATTTTTTCAAAATTACAAGCAACCGGTCCCAAGCCCGCATAAAAGAAGGAAGGTCTATCAAAAAATTTATTTTATGTATTAATATTTTTGCAACACAAAATAGGAATATATAAAAATAAAAAAAGCTCTGGCCCAGCCCAGCCCTCAAATTAGAGCCTAGGGCTTGGATTTCTCAACTTTGGGCTAGGGCCTGGCCCGGCCCGTTTTCTGGTCCTCTGGGCCCGGGCTGGGCTGGGCCGGCCCTTTAACACCTCTACGTAGAGATAATCTGACTATTTTTCAATTGAGATACTGAAGTAACTTTTTTTCCACTTATCACTTTCGTTGATCTTTCACTTAAAAAAATAAAAATAAATGTTCAGTATTTGTTTTTCGATCCATATGAATCCCCAAAATTTCGCTGAAAAAAGCTACATATTTTGACTCCAAATTATAAACTTCAATTTTTTTTTCTTTTACACCTGCTATATCTCTCTCTTTTATTGGCATTAATATTCTAAACCTTACACGTAGTATCTCTCTGAGACCAGAATACACCTTTGATATCACTAGTTTAAAATTCTAATGACAATCACTGTTAAACTACTAAAATCCCTCTCAAAGTAATGTCAAAGTTTGGCCTCTAAACCTACTTTTTATTTACAACCAACACATCCTTATATCTTATGCTCTGTACACATGTAGTTCTTCTAATTAATCCCTAACCTTTACCTTCTTAAGCATTGTATGTACCTAGTTTACATGTTTGTTTCACACCTTCTACACTTTCGTATATTATCTGTGCCTGACCTATGTTACATTTATTTTTCTCAACTTATTGGTATAAAAGAAATTTTGGATGACACACAGATGTAAGAAGTAGGAAGAAGTAAGAAGTGAGTGTCCTTTTGCTCTATCTTATAAATTGTTTTGTCTATTTTATCAAGCAATATTAGCCGGTATGTTTTTCTTTGTTTTAGTCTACAATTAATATAATCAGGTTTGTTATACATTTCTTTCCTTCCATAACAATGTTGTTTGATTTTTCTAATTTTCTTGTAATTTTCAAGGTTTAAGATCTCAACGTCTTTACTGATATCTTCTTGTCATTTCTGTATCCGGTGCAAATATAACCTACATGAAAGTAGGCAGTAGCTCTAGCATCCTGAACCCGCACCGACCCCTTATCAATCCCAGTATTACCAATCTTAGTTTAATTTTTAACGTATATTTTTTAATATGCAAAATATTGACGCCTTCCGGTAATGTGTCTAAGAACCAGATTCAAGAGATCGAAGCACAGCACAAGAATCCCATTTTTTTTTAACACTTTCTCCTGATACGTCTAATGTCAAGTGTCCTCATATCTGAAAAGTTGCAATATGATGTGATGCTCTCTATGTGTAACCCTTACAGTTTTCAAGATTTTATGATTTTTTTTTTCATTTCTTTATTATCACAACAAGAATTGCACAATTAAAATCTCTTTTCTAAAGTTGTATCGTACATTGTAATACTCGCCTTCTCTGCCCAACATAAAGATGAATGTTTGTATATTAATCAAGGTATCTTGTGCCTTTCTTATGTTTTGCTTTTCTTTTTTTTAACTTTTCTCCAATTATCTTCTTTATGTTTCTTGAAAAACAAAGTTTATGTAGGAATGTCTAATCATATTATCTTAGTGAAACTGCAATGTGTTCTTGTGTGCGATACACATGATCAGAACTAGTATAATTATATTATATATATATATATATATATATATATATATATATATATATATATATATAGGGTCGTGATCCGTTGAGAGCGCTAGTAACTTGGATTAAGTTGCTAGCGCAATCTGGCCGTCCACGCGCGATCTGCGGAAGGTCCAGATCTTTCTTTTTTTTTTTACGTTTTTTTAAGTCCGTCCGCTACATTATGTAGCGTACAGTTTTTTGACGAAAATACCCCCGAGGAGTATACCGCATCGCTTGTCCGCTACATAATGTAGCGGACATAAATCAAAAAATATTGCAACCTGGACAGTCTTTTCTCTCTTGTTAGAGACTGTTGGATCTGGAATGATAGCGGCCGCCGCTTCTTTTCTGACTCTCTCTCCCTCATCTCCTCTCTTCTCCTCTTTCTATTGCTTTCTTCTTTCTTCAATTCATTAGAATCGGATGTGTGGAATAATAGCAAAAATCATAGAATGCAGAGAGAAAATCACAACAAACAGTGGATGGAGCGATGAAATCCTCCTACTCATTCTTATTGTTCAGAATATGATAAGATACAGTAGTAATCCCCGTTAGAGCTACAATTGCATGAGTGGAACCATTACTCCAGCCCTTACACCTGAAACAATCCCTGTGGCTTTTGTTCTTGTGGCATTTTTTCTTACCTTTTGTAACGGACCGATCGAACCCACCACCACCCCAGTGGCAACCATGTTCATCAACAAAACTACCACATGCATGGAACTCATCAATCATCAGCAAACCCAAAACCACCACATCTCCAAACGCCAGCAAAATCCACCATTGTAGTTGATTAACCAAGCTTGATTTTCAAAATGGGTCAAAGTCTATAACTCGTACAAACTTAGAACCCAACATCCTACAAACTTAGAACCCACTGAGTTTTTGTCGGCGTGGACTTCACCGGAGCCACCGGAGGCCCAGGCAGGCACGGCCAGGCCGGTGCGGAGCCGATGGCCATAGTTGCCGCCGTCGAGAGATCTAACCCAAATATGAAAGTGAAAAGAGTTGGGTTTTTTTATATTATGTCCGCTACATTATGTAGCGGACAAACTGAGATATACAATGAATTGAACAGGCAAGGGTATTTTCGTCCGCTACATAATGTAGCGGACGGACTTAAAAAAACGCAAAAAAAAATGATCTGGACCGTCCACAGATCGCCCGTGAACGGCCAGATTACACTAGCAATTTAACTCAAGTTGCTAGTGCTCTCAACGGATCACGACCCATATATATATATATATATATATAGAGAGAGAGAGAGAGAGAGAGAGAGATTTCTGAATTTTGTGTGCAAAAACAAGAAGAGAGGTCGTGCAGCTATGGTCCACGAAAGCCGCAGAGCATTCCAAAAAAGAATAAATAAATTTTAGTCAAAGAGTGGCGCCATCCGGTAGGTCTACGAGGGCTTTTGGGTTGAAATTTGCGCCCCAGTCCCTGCGCATGAATAAAATGTGACCTGCCTGATTACTTCTTGTCCGGTGAATTTCTAAATTGGCCTTGGAATGGTTTGGGCTTAAGCCCGATTAACATGTGCTTGAAAGCCCACCTCTACTAACTTGTTGCTGAACCCAACAACGGTAACAATTTATCGAGGGATAAATAATTAATAACCCCTGTATTATACATGGTGTGTTGTTTCTCCCCTTCCACTTCAAAATTAACTACTAACACCAAAAGATTTCGGCCCCGTTTGACTGGACTTTTCTTTTTCCAGTTTTGAAAACTGAAAAAATAAGAGTGTTTGGTAACGATTTTTTTCCCTTCAGTTTAAAAAACCAGTTTTTAAATCAAAGTTGTTTTTAAAAACTCCAAAAAATGAGTTTTTGTTTTTAATGTTGGTTTTTTTTTTTGAGACCACCATCACCCTCCCACCGCCGGCAGCCACCTCCGACAACCGCAGCTAGCCGGCAGCCACCGCCACGCCCTACCAGCGCCAACACAAACCACCACAAAAAAAAACTGGGTTATCAAACACCCAAAAAAACTGAGTTATCAAATACCCATTTATTTTTGAAAAAAAAAATTAACTGCTCTTTAATTTATTTTTTTTTAGGAATTGAAAACCAAAAAAAAAAAACAAAGTTTTCTCAAACAGAGCTTTTGTTTTCTTATTAAAGGGAGAAAATGTATTCGATTCATAGTTGGCTTGCTTAAACTTAGGAGAGTAAATTATACATCCGTCTCAATCATGCTAATCAACTCCGAGGAGCAATTAGGAAATATAAAAAAATTTCATGTACCAGTACGTGTTGATTTTGCCAGAACGTCGCCGATCGATTTGCTTTACAGAAGACATGATTGGCGGTCACCTCTTACATTTGTTCCACCAAACACTTAAGAAATAGGAGCAAACTCGTTCCGAGTACGTGGTCAATGTTGTTCGCGACGGTGGCATCCACCAAGCCCTTCTCGGAAAGCTGCCAGGTTTGAAACAACTCCAACCTCTAACATGACGGCTGAATTCCAGTACTCAGTGCCCGATCAACCAAAGATTTTGCAACCGATGTGTATGTGTGTGTGTGTGTGTGTGCGCGCGCGCATAATGAAAAAGAAGTGCACCAAGTAGGAATAAAGATACATACCCATTCGCAACCAATTTTATTCCACTTTTATCTCTAAAAGTCTTTTAAGTATCAGTTGATATGATTTTAGTGACGTTTTGTAAAGTTCACATGCTAGAAGTGAAACTTGAATATCACTTTTATACTTTGTAAATGAGATGGATGCTAACAAACTCTCCACTTTATTTAACGTAAGCTATTCTTTTTACCATTTGCTTGCTAAATCATATCATTTCTAATTTGCCATAAATGAAGCATTAACCATACCTTTTTATATTTTAGTAACAAAAACATGTAAATTTAGTTAATAAAGGCATGAATTCGGGCTCACCTTTCATTTAATACCCAATCTCCTCTTTCTACCCGAATCCACCACCGTAATTAGCCAATCTCCTCTTACTTCCATAGTTACTGGTATTTTAAAGCGAAAGCTCAAATGTTTTCGTCCTTGATATTACTCTCCTCAAACTTGCTTGCTTGGATAGTGACAAATTTGGTATTCGAAAATTATTCGGCATGGGTAATAATAAGGAATCTGGAAATATTCGGAGAATTTTGTCAGTGAATCGGAAATAATTCGATAGAATAACAAAGTTCGTACTATAAATCAAAAATAATTCGGTAATAAATCGTTCTAGTTACAATAGTTTTAAGTATATAAACACTATAACTGAAATGAAAAAATATAACAATTCTTCAGCTCTTTTAAGTGATCGTAAAGTAATTGAATAGATAATTTAGGGTAATGCTATATAATTATGTGTAACTGAATGATATGTAGTTACTTTTACTCAAAATTGAACAAGAGTCATGTGCTGGTTTGATGAGTAAAAAAAAAATTGAACAGAGAATGTAGGGGTAAGGCTACATAATTATATAATTTTAACTACTTTTGTCCTAAATTAAACAAGAGTCATGTGGTAGTTTGAAGGCACAAAACTGAACTCCCAACCAAAATCACCCAAGTTCGAAAACCATTCACTTCTCCCATTTTTATAAAAGAGGAGCTTCCACTCGCGATAAACTCATAAAAATCGCGATAAATACGTAAAATTCGTGACATTTACTACCAATTATTCGCGAGAATTTCAAATATTTGCGATATAAACGCGTTTTAAGCTTTCTGTCAATATATTGTGCAAAAGTGAGATTATAGTTCTTATGTGGGTTGATAAATGGGATTAATAGATAATGACCTCCTCTACTATACACCGTGTTCGATTTTTCTCCCTCCACTTTAAAATTAACCACTAAACTCTCTCACACTAACGAAAATTAGGCACCTTAAACGGAAACTGTTAAACTAAACAGCGCGTGGTCAACACATGTAGTGACTAAAGTTTTTTTTTAATGACAATTTTGCCTATTCTTTTATCTCCTGTTCACCCCCTTCACCCCCCTCTCCTGGCTCTTCAATTTCCATTTCTTCCTCTTCAGAACCTATTACCACGGCACCACCGGAAAGGGCACTGGTGCCAGCGTCAAAGTAGCCTTCCACTACCATCGATTACCCCGCCACCGCAACAACCCCGACTCAATCCTCCCTCAAATTTGTCTTCCTTTGTTGTGACCCCAATCCTCCCTCAACACCCGCGTCGTGAGCCACTACCACAACGCCCCACCAAGAGCCTTTGCCTTGATAAGCTATCGCGACACACCGCCGCGACCCCAATCGTATCACCGTCATACCTCAACACCACATGCACACCATTCCAACACCACATACCATGACAACCCACAGCCGCGATCCACTACCACCACGACCCCCCATCATACCTTCGTCACACCTCAACACCATCCAATCAGCCCACCTCCGCCTTCAGTTGACCCACCGCCACTAGACAACCCACCACTGGCGTCAACTTTAACCCAACACAAAAACCACAGGCATATGTACCTACCCGCACTACCATGACCGGTCAAGCTATACAAACCACCACTATACACAAATGACCGATTAATGGCGACGGGGCGGGGGGGAGGAGAGGATGTGTGCGGTGAGGCGGAGGGGGGAGGTTGGGTGCAGTGACGGGGCGGGGTTTGCAACGTTGGGGAAGAAGGTGCGGCAGTGAGGTGAAGGGATGGTGGGTGCAGCGACGGGGAGATAGGAGGGTGAAGGCGGCAATGGGTAAGGGAAAGGTGAAAAGAAACCTTAATTTGGAAATTAAGATTTTAAAATTTTAAACCCTGATTTGAGAACACTAAGTTTCAAGACTAAAGTTACAAACCCTAATTTTAGAACTAATTTGAAGTTGGAAGAATAATATTAAACTTAAATAGAGTAAGTAAATATGGATATTTTGATCATTTCACAGTATTCATAACGGACTTGTTTAAGGTACCCAATTTCCGTAAGTGTGTGTGTGTGTGGAGGGGGTATTTGATCGAATGAGAAGACACCACGCAACCAAGATTTGTGTCTTTTACCCAACGTATAATTGTACAAGTCGATATAAAAAAACTGCAGATCGAGCAGTCCCTCTCAGCATTCATATGAAAGCATTAACGTGAACCCTGCAGTGCTGCCAACTTTCAAGACTTGCTTGTACAGGCCAACTTCCCTTCCCTATTGAAGACAATCTTGCTTATATAAGGGCTGTAGCTCCCAAACCCAAGCCTGCCCTCAAGTTCAATCTTCTCTCTTTCTGTTGTTCTTCGCAAACTCGAGGAAGGCTGACATTGTTCTAGTCTAGTGATAATAGGGAGATAGATGTATGTATACAAACAAATGGAGAGATCAAGATGGAGGAAGGAATAAGAGGGAAAGGGAGATGGATCGATAGGGAGTTAGGAGCATGAGGGCACTTGGGCAGGATTACAAAAGGGAGAAAATAGGAAATTATCCTTCCCAGCGTCCCTCATGCTGCTGATTTCCTGTGGTTACTCCCCTTCCCTACCTTGTCCTGCTGTTTGGATCTACAAGGTGTAGCTAGGTAACTTCTTATTACCTTTTATCTGGAGCTTAATTAACTCATAGGCAGGTAAGTTCATAAGAACATCATAAAAATAAAGGGAGTTTTAGTCGATATGATCATCTCCTGCATTTTGAGACCCAAGTACTGTATTATCAAACACCGGAATGTCTTGATCGATACTGTGTGTCTACACCCAAAAAGACTTTGATCGATCGAGTGTTGCACGACTATTTGGTCTACTCTATCATGATGTCTTGTATGAATTTGACCCCCAAGTCTTGTTTGCCCAAGAGCCCAGGACACAAGGTAGGTAGTTCACAAGTATATAATCAGAAGTCTTGAGGCAAGGTTGATCTCACGTCCTCCAAAATAAACAGAAGTGGAAGTTATGACTAGAGAACTTAGCAAGAATAGCTAGACAGATGTCATGCCGGGACTTGATTATTCAAGGGATCAATTTCGGGACTTAATTAATCATATAAAATCACAATATGCCAGCCCACTCCTTGCCTGATTACTTGTTGTCGGTGAATTTCTCAAATTGGCCTTGGAACGGCTTGAGGCCTAAGCGTAACTAAGGTAGCTTATTACTAAACCCAACAATGATAACAACTTATCAACCCACATAAGATCAATATATAATCTCTTCAATTTGGGCTTGCAACTTTTGCACAACTTCCATATATAGCTCCAAGCAAGCGAGTTTGACGACGAGAGTAAAATCAAGGATGAAAACGTTTGAGCTTTGGCTTTCAAATACCACTAACAAAGGAAGTAAGAGGAGATTGGCTAATTACGGTGGTGGATAAGGGTAGAAAGAGATTGGGTATTAAATAAAAGGTGAGGATGAATTCATGCCTTCATTAACTAAATTTACATGTTTTTGTTACAAAAATATTAAGAGGTATAGTTATTGCTTCACTTATTGCAAATTAAAAATGATGTGATGTGATGTGATTTAGCAAGCAAGTGGTAAAAAGAATAGCTTAAAGTGGAGAGTTTTTTAACATCCATCTCATTTACAAAGTCTAAAAGTGATATTCAAGTTTCACTTTTAGCACTTCAACTTTACAAAATGTCAGTAAAAATTATATTAAGCGGTACTTAAAAGACTTTTAGCGATAAAAATAAAATCAAAGGATAAAAAGTAAAGTTCAAGTATGAATTCTGATGAAACAACATGGACAAATAATATTGGTTGCGAATGGGTCTGTATCTTTATTCCTACTTGGTGCACTTCTTTTATATTATGCACACATACAAACATCGGTTGCAAATCTTTGGTTGAACTGGTACCGGCTTCAAGGAATTTTGGAGTTGCTTCAAAAGCTGACAGCTAAATTACGGGCACTCTGGGATGGGCTTGGTGGACGCCACAGCCGCGAATAACATTGACCACGTACTCGCAACGAGTTTGCTCCTATTTTCTAAGTGTTGGGTGGAACAAATGCGCGAGATGACTGCCACCCATGCCTTCTGTAAAGCAAATTGATGCGACGACATTCTGGCAAAATCAGCACGTACTAGTACATGAAAGTTTTTTATTTTTCGTAAATGCTCCTCGGATTTGATTAGCATGATCGAGACGGGATGTGCAATTTACGATCGTAAGTGTAAGTAAGCAATTATGAGTAGAATAAACTTTCTCCCTCCATTAACCAGAAAAACGAAATCCTTTGGTCAGAAGATACGCGCGGCTAAACAATCAATGCAATGCTGCCCATTTGATCAGATCAGAAGACCCCACCCCACCCCACGCCACCCCACCAAGATTTATGTACTTTTTTCCCAACGTATGATTGTATTAAGTGAATATCAAAAGGCTGCAGAGGAGTCCCTCTCAGCATTCCTATGAAAGCATTAACATGTACGCGGGCTCCTGCAGTGTCTCTCAGCATTCATATGAAAGCATTAACATGTACCCTGGCTCCTGCAGCGTTGCAACTTCCATGACTTGCTTGTACAAGCCAACGTCCCTGTACTGTTGAAGATAATCTTGCCTATATAAGGGCTATAGCTCCCAAACCCAAGCCTGCCATTAAGTTCAATCTTCTCTCTTTCTGTTATTCTTCGCAAACTCTAGGAAGGCTAACATTTTTCACCGTTGTTGCTTGTATATATAGTGCTCGCTTCTTCCCTTTACTAGTCGATATATATATAAGAAATTGAGCCGGGTAATGGATTGTGGGGTAAAGGGAGACTAGAACTTGAGGAAGCTATGGGAGATGCAAGGCTTGGTGAGAAAATAAAAAGTGAAGCCCTAGTGGCATTCTTTCCAAGACCATGCATTCCAACAGTTTCCACAGGTTCCTCTCTTTGCCTGATCTTTCCCTGTTACGCAAAACGAGTGATTATACCATTCACCATTTTTACACAAAGGAGAACGTAAGCAAAATGTGCATAGGGTGAGAAAAGGAGTAAGGGGGAAAGGGAGATAGATCTGCAGGAAGTTATGGATGTGGGGTGCTTGGGTAGGCAATTATCTGGAAAACAAAGGATCCTTCCCAAGACCCCCCATGTTCGTAATCTCCTGTCGTTCCTCCCTTTCCAGTCCTTGTCCTGCTGCTGCTTGGATCGGATGTGAACATATGCCACAGATTATGGCTCTTTTCTAGTCTCTTTCTTAATTTCTTTTCAATTTTCTGGTTTTTTCTGCGCATCTTTTAATCGTTGCTTCGCTCGACTGAGGATAAAAATGGAAGAGGAAACGAGATTGGGCGAGCTTTGTCCATGAACATATCAAATGGTTGGAATGAGATGTGAACGCCTCGTTTGCATCCCTTTATGAACTATTTTAAGAGCTTTAGTAGAAAAAAAAAATTATCACTAGAACTGATTTGTCACTATTGCTAAAATTTGTGGAAATAGTTTTTTGTCGCTAGACCCATTTAGCAATATTTATATGTTACAGCACCGCAGAGGATCCCTATTTTCAAATGCTAGACTTTTGCTCTTGCCATTTGTTGTTTCTGTGTCTCAATACAATTTTTGACCAAGTAGAAAATTTCCTCCTTTAAAAAAGACTTGGGGTCTTTTCAGACACAAAATCCTGGATTGGACAAAAATGAGAAAGGGGAACGAAAATGAAAAAGGCAATAACAAATGACTTACCGGCTAATCAAAAAGTCACAACTAAAATTAAAAATTCTAAAATTCAAACCCTGAGTACTAAGTTACGTGATGAGAAAGCGTTTGGACACTCAAGTTCCTAGCCTGAAAATTTGGTCTCTGTGTCCATGTCTGTGAATGTCATGTTTATGCTTATCTGCTAACAACGTGGTACAATCACATAGAGAGAGAGGGATAAAAAATTGTTCAACCTTGTTGACTACGCTACTTTACAATGGTCACAAAGTAGTGGAGGATGGAAAGTCCACATCGCAAGACTTAAGACTTGGCTTCAATTCTTTCCATGAAGTTGCATAAACTCGTATAATAGCAGACTTGGTCAACATGACTGACTCTTCTCTTGCGCTTATTAAAGGGATTCGAGGTAATCCGGCGATGGAAAATCAGTTTGCGAGATGGCCTGCTTCCAGTCCAGGCGAACTTCATTGGTGATTCTCCTGGTTGCTGCAATTTTCATCATGCACTTGCTTTTTGTCAATGCAGGTTCGTGCCTTGTGATCATTTGTTGCTCAACTGTCTTTAGCTAATTTTTTGTACTTTTTGGGGATCATGATAATTAAACGGATGTATGTATTTTGAACATAAGAAATTAAAATTTTCTGTATGTAAACTTAGGAGTTTGCAACTTACTTCCAACCTGTCACGATTGTTAATTGTCATGTCCTCGTGTAAACACCGACGAAAACAAGGTATATTAGTCCAAGGAACTTAGCGCGCTTTCCAAAAGGGAAAGATAATCACCCAAAAGTCAGGGTGCAAGAACGATCTCTCTTGACAGAACCATCCCTAACCCAAAGAAGAAGTGAATCTTTGACCAGCATGTCAAGAGATGAACCATAGTCTGCATACTCGATGTGGTAATTGCATAGTTGACTCTGTATGGCTCCTAGGTGGTATCTTTGTGGGTTCATCGAGGAACATGATCTAGGGTCTGAACAGGTTGTGACATTGTTGTTAGGCTCGTATGAAGACTGAGGGGCCTCCATGAGCTGAAGTGCCTGCACACAACACACATGGAGACAAGCACGCACATGTAAAAAGTGACAGGAATCAGTAAGGTAGAACGATCAGTAAGGCAAACTTGACACATTCTTTGTATATGTGACTACATATTATCATTTAGAACTAAACTCAAATCTCAAATGAGCTTCACATATATGGGGACCAAGATTTAGTTCATGGCGGCCCAAGGGAAATTCACTTGTGCATAATCTGGCACACGTTTCCCCTATTCATAGTTGATACCCAACGGGATATTTAATTGGTAAAAAATTCTACAAAATAACCCATGGTCAAAGCGAACAAAAGCTCACTGCCATGAACTCGTCGTGCGGGCATTTAACATACGGATGAAGATGGTAATATAAGTATTAAATCACATAACGGGTCCTTCTCATGTGTAATATCACAGCCTCATACACTGAACTTTGCGTTGATACTAACATTGACCAGACATTGGGAGGATCCATAAAGGGCACGAAGAGCTCATTTAGATATGGTAGGCATACTCGCATGACAACATCCCGGGATCATGACATCACCCACCAACCAAAAAGTAATAATGTATGTACAAACAACTACTTTTGCGACGAACCATATTGTTTTTTTTTTTTAGCAGTTTTACTTCGGTGGTGAAAACGAGTGGCGATAAAGTTTTTACCTAAATACCTCTCCAAAAAACTCTCAAGGTTATAAAAAAAAAAACTCTTAAGGCGATACAGAGATGGAGGAAATTAGTCTTTTTAATGGAAGGTATGGATGACAGCTCCCACATTTTCTAACATTTTAACTTTTTTTGGCAAGAAATGCCTACCATATAAATTAAAATCTATATATGTCATACATGAGTTTTGGGTATTGTAACCCCCTGGCCTCGGCGGCATTGTAGCCTTACCTTATTACAGTTCTTTAACAAAAGGTACATAGAAGACAATTTGTTGTAATATACCTTATAGTTTTGGTGAGACTAGAACTCTGTATCAGCAGATTTGCAAAGGCATTTTTCCAACTAGTGAAGCTCGCTGCTCGCATCCCATTGCTACGTAACAACTTGCTATTTGATCACACAGGCAAAGGCTACCATCTGTCATTTTCTTTAGTTGTTCTGATTTTTGATTCATGCAAGTCATGAAGTACAATATTCTGCTTGTAACCGGAGTGGCATATCAATATTGACTTCAATTTTTGTTTGAATTATGTGACTTGCAGATCAAAGTAGCAGAAAGTTGGGATGGAGATATGACCCCAATAAGAGTCCTCCCCCTCCCATTCCGAATAGAGCTCACGGCATGATTCCACCAAAACTTCCAGGCTCACCACCGCCCTCCTAGTCCATATCTTTGAGCTTCAGCGCTTGGCAACGAAGTGCCGCAACACAATACTGCCATTGTTATATGTTTGTATTAATAAAAGCTTCTTTTTTTTTTTTTTGCCCAGACCTATAATGTGTCTGAAAAGTTAGAGCTGTTAACATCCCATCCTCTCTCTCAAGTGTCTCTCTCTCTCTCTCTCTCTCTCTCTCTCTACGTCAAGGGGCAAGAGGGCTCTTCCATTGTTGACACCCTCCAACCCATTATCTGCTCCTTTTATCCTTAATTAATAGATTATTATACCTGGGTGTTTCAATCATCTTTTCTTTATTTATGTGTCATTTCACTTAAGGTTTGTTGATTTCATCTACATGAAGATGAAGCTTAGTTTCGTGATTAACCCTCTGGGCAGGAAAGTCATTTGTCTTTTGAAAAGTGATCAGTTAATTTCCTTTGGTCGTCAAGGAGAGACCTGAAAAGAAAATTATGTTGTCTTTCGTTAATTTTAGTGTACTTTTGCCTACTTATTTGTAGCGAGGGGGTTAAATTGTGGCCTCAAGTTCGACACGATTATAACTAGACGATAATATGCTTCACTTTAATATTAGAAAGGAGTCGACATAATTTAATAGTCCTCAATAGTTTGGTTCTGTATGTCTTCTCCAGATTTTGTTGATTTCTTTTTAATCTTTCAATGTAATGATACTTTTTCGATTGTAAAAAAATGCCACACTAGCTCATGTCAAAATATTGCACACAGCACCAGATTTTCTTGCCTTCATTTTTTTAAAACTAGTGCCAAACCTTTGGTTTGGTAGCAAGTTAACACATAAAACAAATGTAAAGGGATCTAAGTGTCATTAATCATACTGACCCAGTAACTCTAACTAAGCTCATGTCCGTTTATAAAATACAATATATCATAAGGTTCTAAACAGTGTATTATACGTGCCACATACCGTAAGACAAAAAAGAGATTTATATTAAAATAAAAACTCTCATTTGGCTATAAAGAATATCCTTAATACTCAGTTTAATCTTGATTAACTTAAGTAAAATATCAAAAAATGAATTCACTTGCATTACTCTTGACTTCGATTATTAAATAGCATTGTTTGTTTGATTAGGATCCATGTAGTTATTACCATATGTTTGCATATACATGTGCATTTGCCTGTAATTTCTTTATATTGTAAGCTGAAAGACAAAGAATGGATAGTAACACAGCGGAGCCGTAAGATACTTGCATTTTTTAAGCTTTTATTTTTAAGCTAGGTAAATATTTCAAGTGAATATTGGCTTAGCATTTAGAGTAGTAGAATTGTAATACTGGTACCATATAGAGCTAAATAATTTATACAATTGTAGTTGTAATTAAAAAATAGTGTCACTATCACGTATCACTTTGGAATTGTAAATGTTTTATATAATTTTTAATTATTTAATGTCCAAGGGTTTTTAAGGTGGTACATGTGTTCTTGAGGTTATTATAATGGTTAACTAAAAAATAAAAAAGAAATAAAGTTGCATTTCAAATTTAGCAGGATTAATGTGTACACCGTATTGCTTTCAAGATAAGTTATTACATTTTGTAAATTTAAATTTAACAGAATGATCACATAATATTCAATATTTTTACATATATATATATATATATATATATATGTGTGTGTGTGTGTGTGTGTGTGTGTGTGTGTGTGTGTTAATTCTTGTGACATTCTAGTAACGAGGACGTTCAATTGATGAAGATGACGTGTCCTTATTTGGAGTTTTGAAATTATTTTCTCCTTTTTATATTACTACTATTTGTCGCCAAGTTCTAGTTTTATATCTATTAAATACTTTAAATAATGTTTTCTCATGAATAATACTTGTTTTATTACAATATAATATAACATTTATATACCAAAATATGTCAGGTTATACCTATAATTGTTATAAACTTGCAAAAGATAACAAATATCATTATATTAGGCTAATTTATAGCGCGAGCGTTAATCAACCGCTTGATATTGAGTTCCCACAATAATCACACTCATAATTACGATCAATTCCATTATAATCAGAATTACCTCCGACCATTTACCGGCTCCGGAACAGGGATGACTACATCAACTGAGTGCAATCCATTGCAAAGCCGACATCTGTCTAACTTGCCACAGCCACCAAGAACCCAACAAAACCCTAAGTAAGGTTTATTCTACCAAATATCACCACCCACCTGAAAAATCGGCGATGGTGACGGAGACGAAAATAGAGAGATAGAAAGGCATCTTAGAGGAGAAGGGGAGGAGCCACAAAAATCGCCTCTTGGGTTTCTCTTGGTATTCTCGTTGTTGGATCTAATTCCATTGGTATTAGATCCAGCAGTCAAATACGTATGTGATCTTTCGTATAGTTGGTTACATGTGTGTGATTACTTGGTACCCTCAAGATATGTTAACGGCGAAGCAAATTGGCAGGATATTTGACAAATCGATATATGAAGTCGATAACTTGGAGCATTTGGAATTTTGCTTTTGCTTAGCTCAAACTTGTCAAAGCTCAGATCATTTATGATCTTGAGAGATGTCTAGTTCAAGTGATGAACCAAAATTTAGCCAGCCAACTAGAATCTAAAAAAGCAAAAGTAGCGAAATAGGTGGTTTGAGCATGGTTGGATACTTCAGTAAAAGGATTGAGGTTCGAGAATTTCTACTTTACGAACAAATAAATCAAGTTTAACCTAATGGAGCACAAAACCAACTCCATTCTAGTAATTAGTTCCAGCACTCACCAATTGAAAAGATCTTTCATGGGTTTGGTTTGGACCTTCCCGGCCCATCCAAAAATTTTGAGTTACAGGGTTGATAAGACAAAATTAAAAAGACCATGACTATTTTAAATCGTTCAGTCCATAGTTGCAGGACTAAATAAATCGTTGAAATTGATCAAGCTGCTGAAAATGAATCGCACAATAGGGTTGGAATATGGGCACCCCGCCTTGTCTCAGCCCAAGAAGCTCCATTCATTTGCTCCATTTTCACATTGTACCATCTTTGATATAATGTGCCCCACTTTATCCCATTTAGATCCAACCAACCCATTTAACTAGATACGCCACGGGTCAACTCGTTTAGTTTATAATTCTTTTTGTTTTGCAGTAGTCACTTTTACACACACACACACATAATAATAATAATAATAATAATTTTCCTTATACACGATGGTAGTGGAGAGAAAGAAGGTACCTATCGGGCACTGACTATCGACAGTTTGCGACGACGATACTGCCGGTGAAAAGTGACCACCAGTGTTCCACTGCAGGTGGTGGCGGCTACCGGATGACTTTAACAGTCGGCAATTGCCTAAAATTGTCGGCGACTATTAGGGCTGCTGGACGGTAGTGACAGCTGTCGATGATGGCTACCGAATGGCCTGTGCACGAGCCGAGGCATTCAAGGCAGTCAGTGGCAGCGCGCCCAACAAATGGTGGTGTGCGACCAATTGTTAGTGGTGTTAAATGGTGGCTACTAATTGTAGGATTATGTGCAAACAAGGGGGAGAGTGTGTGTGTGGGGTGTGTGTGTGTGTAAAGTTGGGATAGGTTATGGATGGGGAAAAGCAATGGCCCCAATTGATTAGATCTCCATTTGCCCAAAATCCATTAGGGCTTCCTCAAATAAATTCCATGTTGGGTAGGCCGAGGCGGGACTTCAATTAAGCCTCCAAATTGCCATCCCTATTGCTCAATACGACCGATCACCACTTATGGTTGCAACTTGAGTTGGATTTTTATGGGTTTAATCAACTCAACCCAAAGAAAGTGAGCTTTTATCCAAACCTATTTTTATAGAACATGAGTCGAATGGGTTATCTTGGATTGGTCTTTTGAAACTCATTTAAGTATATTTTGCTGGCAACGTTCGTGAATAAAAGCCACCACCACTTACCATGGTATCACCATCTGCCGCCAACAGCCACCACCATCGCTGGTTACGGGTTGCCACCTCTCATACTTATCGCCGGTAGCTACCACTGGCCACCACCAATTTTATTTTTAATTAACTAAAAAATTCTTACTTTGTAATGACCAACCCAAAACCCAAATATATACACATTCAAGCCAAGCTAACTAATACAATTTTTTCTTGAGCTAAAGCTTGTTGAATTTAGAAGTATGTGGATTCTCTTGGGTTGGGTACAACGCAAACCTAACCAATCCAAGTTACACCCCTAATCACAAAATCGAGTAAACAAAACAATCAGCTTGGTTTATTTTATTAAAAATTAAATATGCAGTTTGGCCGGTTTGGTTCGAATTCTTAAGAACCAAACCAAAGTCAAACCTAGCAAGCTGTATACACAGTTAAAAAATTAGTTTATTTATGTAAAAACAAATATGCAATTTGGTCAGATCGATTCGACATGTTTGGAACCAAATTAAAGCTGAACCGGACAAACTATACACACTACTAAATTACTTTGACATGATTACCACAATTACTATCCTTGGAACCAAATTAAAGCTGAACCGGACAAACTATACACACTACTAAATTACTTTGACATGATTACCACAATTACTATCCGGTACTTAGTTCTCATTTGGCTTTAACTTATATATTCTTGCTTTATTGTGAAAAATTAATTTTCTTTGGTACTTTTGTTCTAAGTTTACTGTCCAAATAAATAGTAGTAACCATTGGCGTTATTGAGGCTCAATAGTTGATTAATGAGCATAAACAAGTCTGAAATCTGAAAGTGATTATGGCCCACGTCGACTCTTTTGAATTGTTAAAACTAAATTGCTAAATTCAAACCGAATCATTCTACTCTCTTTTGGGGTTTTGTAGATCTGAATCTAGTGCTCCATCGCCGAATTGAAATCGAAACATTTTACTCTGCTCTGACTTTTGTGGATCTAAATCGAGAGCTCAATTTCGTGCACTCGAACTGAACCAACCTTGTGCCTAGCTTTCAAACCATTCGGCCGTGTCCAAGTGTGAAATCCGTCCAAACAAAGATCAGACCACAGGAGTGTCCCAGAACAATGGAGTGCCCAATCATGCACGAACTTGTCACTGACTTGGATTAGTTTCAGTGCATGCATGGCATGGCACTAATGGATTCTGCATCATAATAACATTCAAAAAGACACACACAAATGAGAGTTGATAAAGCGTGCCTGCCCCCTCATGACCCTCAATTTCATCACCTACCCACATTACCTACAGTAAAAAAAAATTTTAAAAAAAAAAGAGAGAGAAAGCCAAAAAGTAGTCGCACCCATGCAGTATCCAATGAAGCCGGCATGCACGCCTGTTGGCTGGCTACCACCATGTGGATCCGGGCTGGCCGGGTACGGGGCGGAAAGATGGGACTGCCTTAAACGGCTCAAACGGGCTGCTTGCCGAGTCGCGTCTCTCGAGGCCCACGCGCCGCTATGTGTCCGCGGATTGGCCGACAGGGAGTGGACAGTTTTGGAGAGTTTTCGCCTTTTTTGGGATTTCGCGACGGGACATGAGGCGTAGATTAGGCCGTCGAGTATCCAATGATTGATTTTTTTAGAATTTTTTCCTTGGACCTTGGTGTCTCTTCACCGACGCGTGCTCGATGGCTCGTGAGTTACACGCGCGACAATCATTGTTCAACGACCGTCCTTTGCTAGCGGCGTCTATTTTCAAGGCCTCATGCGTTGTTGCGCATATTTTTAACAAAATTTAATAATTTTTTTCCGACTGTTACATCGTTAGTAAGAGATTGAAGTACCCACTATGTTCTAAAATAGTATTATCTTTTCATAAACAATTAGTTAACGCTCTTTAAAGGTAACGGTTGATGCTTTTTTTTTATTTATATTTTTGCCCTTACAAGAAATTTATAATCTTCATACTTGGTCTTTTATTACAAGATATTAGGAAATTCATAATCTTCAGACTATATTAATTCATCAATTTTTTGAATTTGACCTCGTACGTAACTTGCATGGGGCACTTTTTAGGTCCTATACATGCGATGGAACTTTTTACCCTCTTCTTTTGTTATAGAAATGGTACAATAACCGTTACGAATAAGAACCGTTAAAATAAAAAATATATATACCAAACAATGTTACATCTCCTTAATTAGTGTAACTGATTTCAACACGGTGGATCCTACTACTATCATCTCACATCTACCTATCGCTTTCTAATTGAAAGAAGATGACCAAACCATTTGCTATACATGCCATTGAATAATACATTTCCGTAGCTGCTCATGTCAAGCTATGCAAATTAATCTAAGTACATAAAAAATCGGGTCAATCTTTCACGGCTCAAATTAATACTCGTTTTTATAGCGCTTACAGTTGTATTGACATGGACTTTGGTGATCACCTAAGTTCTCTCATGTTCTTTCCATTATTGTTGGAAGCGTTTGAAAATTTAACTACGAAAGAAAAAAAGACAAACTCCGTCGACGGAATTAGTATAATACACAGGATCCAAATGCTTATAAGTTTGCCTTTCACTTTTGATTTAGTTCTTAATTCAGAACCCAATATCTCATAATTAGCTTACAAAGGCTACTTGACACATTGACTACTATTACATATTCTTGAATTTGGGTTTCTTACACGGTTGGGCACTTAAAAATAAAAAGAAGCATTTTCATTTCCTAAGTCACACTTGCTATTATTTTAAATTTTTTATTAATTTTTTCTTATTCCTTGATACTTTCTCGTAGGTCGTAATTGTTCATCGTCAACCACACACACCACTAAAAGCTTCATGCTACTTATATAGTAATGTATTGTTTCTATTATAAGACTTACACCGGCAGTTGTGTAGTTATACTTCTTTCACTTGATGTGCCTTTTTGGTCGATCTTGCATTAATTCAAGAGTATATTCTAAAATACTGTTATTTTTTGTGCGTGGTCATGATATACAACAAGAAATTAAGTTGTGAAAATTTTAAACATTTTATAGAGACATGATCTGCATTGTCTTAATTATTTTTATTCACGTTTTGGTTTGCAAGATCAATTTGTTTCTAATTTATTTATATTTTTAATGTGGCCTAACTTATTAAATTACCGAACGCTCTCGTCTGCAATGCACAAGATCAAAACAAGTTACATAAGAATCTCCGACCTCGTGTCCAACTTGCGTGGGCACTTTTTAGGTTCTATATATGCGAGGGACCTTTTCATCCTCTCCTTTTGTTAGAGGAATGATACGATGATTTTACGAATAAGAACTGTTAAAATGAATGAGAAAAATATATACCAAACAATGTTAAATCTCCTTAGTTACGTTAGTGCAACTGATTTCAACTCGGTGGATCTTACTATTATCATCGCACCTCTACCTATCGCTTTCTAATGAAAATAATATGACTAATCCACTTGATCATGTAGAAGTCTTTTCAGAACGAAATCACAAAATGATATTTTTTGCACGGTCATATATTTGAGTTTTAGACATCCGGTCAGGATATAGACATAACAATATTGATTGCGATATAATGTTGTCTTTGCTCCTATCTTTTTTTTTATATAAAAATAGAATGATTACACCATTTGTTAACGCATTGTCATTTAAAGACGGAATTTTTTAAAGAAAGAAGTGTGTTGCACCTTTACATGCTCGAGTCTCGAACATATCTATCTAGTCACGGTGTGGACGTAGCAATGTTGACTGTTGTCTTTGCTCCTAAGTATGACGCACAACTGCTGCAGTGCTGATGTAGTGGACGGACGAAAAACAAAACTTCACACGTGAACTGACGGCCACGATTCACTGACGTTAAAGCAGTGGAGCACCGGGTTAATAGGAATTAGGAAAGTCAGCATTGGGATAGACTATTAGGCTCCCTGTTACTAGTCTCTACTCGTGGGCCCCAAGTTTATCAGCTTTCCTTTTTTTCTTTTTTCCTCTGAAACCACTAGGCATTTTGCGGCAAATTACATAAAATATCCTGAAATTTACACTAATTACACTCAACTCCTACCAACTTTTGTAATTACCTTCGATTTCCTGACATTTGTACTCCCATTTCATGTAGCTATACACATTAAACAAACGGAGGCCAACTCCGTTAAAAGATTCTCTTATGCTCCACTTTTTGCTTATTTTATACGCATATAAATACCCTCACCCCCTAACACACACTGCTCATCCGTATGTCAAGATCCATTTCAGGAACCCATCATCATGGGCAAGCTTTCAGTGAGAAAGAACTTCACTTACCAGTACCGATTGTCAGGTGATACCGGTCAAGACATTGTGTTTTATACCAGTTTCTTTAAAAAATATAAAAGTAACAAATTTTATTAAAAATTTTGTAAATTGACCATATAGAGACTAAATATAAAGAAATTCTAAGTTCCATTATACTAATCAAAACATCTGTAACCTCCTGCTAATAAAATTCATTACAATTTGCAAAATCATTCCTGCTTATCTTTGATTACTTTATACCTGTAAACTTTGATCATATTCTTTCATCTATACGATGTTCTACTTACACACACCCGCTCGCGCACACACTTGCACACACACAAAAATAACTTATTCTTGAAGCCAAAGACATTATTATTTAACAAACTAGCTTATTTGAAAATTATGATAAATCAAGTCTTATAAGATAAATATTTTATTTTAAAGGAGCTGTAAGTAAATATATATATATATATATATATATATATATGTGTGTGTGTGTGTGTGTGTGTATGTGTGTGTATATATATTGTTAGTTTGCCAGTGAATAAATAATACAAATAGATATTATTGATGAATATCTTGAGACGGTACCAGTATCGGTATCAACCGTTTCGTGGAGAAAACGGTACGCACTCCAGTACGGTATTCATAACTATGTCACTTACCAAAACACACACTGTCGCCGGCGACCACGACTAGCGACACACAGAGACAAATAGGCAACTAGACATACACAAATCAACCGTAACAACTCAGAACATTACAAAGAAAACCCACCACAGACCCAAACCCACCACTGCCGCTAACGATCACGACCGGTGACACACAGACAAACACGCATACACACAAGCACATATTGCCCATCACCAGTCAGTCAACGCACACAGTAGTGGTTGTACGATTGCCATTGGTGGCGCAGCTCAATAATCGTGGGTGGCCAAAGGTACTGGACTGTCGTGACAGTCAGAGAGGCTCGGCGGCACGGCGGTTGTCGATGGGCCAATCAATGGTGGCCCTCGACCCACCGGAGATGGTGTATGGCGGCGAGCAAGAGTCTCCTATGGGCTGTCAATTGGCAGTGGTTGGGAGATTAGCGACGGTTAGGCCATTGGCAGTGCATCTCAGGGGCCGTGGGTGGCCAGCAGTTGGTTGATTTGGCGGCGGTTGGGCAATTGACGGCGACGTCTCAGGGGCAGTGGGTGGTTGGCGGTTGCGCGATTAGTGGTGGCCCTCGGCGTGCGACCGACAATGGATTGTGGTCGTTGGTGGCCCCTAGCGTGCGACAAGCAGTGGTGGTTGTGCTGATGTGTGCGTGTGTAGAGAAAGAGAGAGATGACAGCGAAAAAGGAGAGACTGGTTAAATTTTTTTGTTTACGAGTGATATTATCGTCTTTTCGTTGATTTTGTTAACTATAAAGAAAAACAAAGTTAGCTTAGCGTAATTATCAAAGTTAGTAGGAGTTGAATATAATTAAAGTAAACCTCAATTGTTTTTTTGTGTAATTTGCCCAACAATTTATTGTGAATTTGCTAAACAAGTTATCATATTGCTTACTAAACAATTTATTATGAATTACATTAGTGCCTGCGGGGTGTTATTCGAGTAAACCACGTCTGAACACAAAAGATTAAATTTTATCAAAGTTGGATGATTTCATTCATTCTCGCTTTAGTTGAGGGTGTCGTTTTGAACCGCTGTACATGCAAAATTTCAACGCTAAATAAGCGTAACAACCAAACCCCCCAAATTATATGCCTATTTGTCGATTTGGTTCCTGTTTGCGGGGGACTGTTAGATGTTCTTATCACGTTTTGCTTCAACATGAAGTACATTTAAATGGTCACTAATCACTCATAAGACAAAGACAAGAGGTGTCAAAACATTAGTTGTTGAATAAAAACTAGAAGCAAAACCAGGTAAATGTGCGTCCAAAGTTGACAAATTATTCAACCAATGATCGAGACGATCCACCAACTCCTTGCCGGTCAATAATCAAACAGTATCACCCACGCAATGGAAACAAGGATTGAAAGGAAAAGGGCACGAGAGAATCTCTAATGGCTGACTTAAGGGCTTCAGCTTTTAACTTTGCTTTTGTAATGGAATGGACAAATCTGTGGTAAAGTGATTCAACAGCCCCATTTTCTTTGTGTCCCTTGTGGCTCTTTTCATCTCCCATCAGGCCTAAAAGGGTGTTTCCATTTCTCGACATGGATTGCTTATCTTCACAAAAAGGACTAGACATGTACAGCAAGGAAAGCACTTATATCTTGAATTCTAAGGCAGTTTGCTCTCTATCTACCGCCACTTCGAGTTGACAAAGCACTCTTATTGCAAAATCTCTGTGAAGCCAGCTGGTATCACGGAACATCGAGGCATGACAATTTTCGCTCTCAAAAAGACACTTCGTATTTATCTTTTTGAATTTTAATTGTTCATTGCTAATATTGTTCTTTGAGTTGGAGTACGAGTAACATTCCATGCTTAGCGATGCAGAAAACATCGAGTTTGGCTCGCGGGAAAATTGGTTGACTCAAGGACTTTGCTCGACAAAGCTCAAAGATGAAACAGGTAAACGTCTGAGGACTTTCATAACTATTGAGAGCTTAGGAATTTGAGAATATGCTAAAACTTGATTGTTTACGGCAACGAGGCCACACATGGTCCGTGGTGGACTTTCTGGCGTTGTCTTTTGAATTTACTTTTTTCCAAGCATCAAATTTCAGTACTGTCTTGAGTAAATCATGGAAAAGTTGTAATTGCACGAGGCTTTGGCCACCTTGATCTTAAGAACTTTTTTGTTGATGCCAATACTTGCCCGCCTTATTCACTAGTCGTGGTCTCTCTGGCCCTTCATTTTTCTCTCATATCGAAACAAGAAGAAATGAACCCTAGTCTTGAAGGATCCCAGTATTCATAGATAGCTAGAAATTGAATATCAACACGGTCGATATATGTTGTGTGAAGAAAACTGTTGCTTATTAGTTTATTTCCATTATTCAAAAAAAGAAATGTGACACAAATTTCAATCGATTAAATTGTATTTATGCCCAATTGCTCACTTTCCTCCTGATACTACAAAACTCTAAAGTATCCCCCCCCCCTCTCAAACCCACCCACACACGCCCAACTCAATAGTTCAATAATAAGGCAATGAAACTCAAAAGTTGGCCATCAAGACTTCTGTCTTGAACTGAGTGTGATGTATTAGAAATTGGGATGAACCCGTTCACATCCGTAGACAAACAAACCCCATCAAGTGCCACTTTTCTTCACCTCTCCCCTCCATGAGAATAATAATATGATAACTCCAGCGCCCTTGGAATTCGAGTTAGTGGAATTTTTTTCCCATCTCCCCCACAAACATGCCCTTCGCCATCTTGGACCAAGAATTTCAACCCTAAACTAGCTACTCCACCTTCACTTTTGGTTAGAAAAGTCACATAAATGTACAGTTTTCAAGCACCACATCAGGTTAAATTGCTCGTAGATACCCGTTTCACTTTAATTACGAGAAAATTTTTGATGTAACGGTAACTGAGAGACGTGAATATAGTGGACAAAATATTGAGAATTTACTAGTTACACAACATCAGTTTTATCACTTTATAAGTTTCAAATTAACTGTATTTACACGCGTGGAAGGCTTTAAAAGCCTAGCAACTATTGTCAATAGTGACACACACACACACAAGTTACTAAGACTATATGGGTTCACTTCTGGATAGTGGTACGTTGTGCATGAATAAATGTACTCTAAAGGTGCCTTGAAGAGATAGCTAGAGGGTGCTCGGGGGGTTGCCCTATCTATCTGCTTCTACAAATATAATTCTACAAATATAATAACATCCCACTCGTTCACAAGCCTCACATTCTAGTTCTAGAAAAAAGAGCTACAATCTCGCCTTTATATACGACCCGTCATGTCCCCTCCTCTCTCACACCTGCACTCACACTTCCTTTCTAGTCTCTCTCTTCTGCTACTCACCCAACTTTCCTCTTATTAGCTGAGTTTACTCGGCTTTGCCATTGATATATCTCTCACTCTTCTGCTCAAACTATGGTGGGTGGTGACCGGCGGAGCTCCTCTCAGTCCAGTGGTGTCTGTAGAGGAAGAGGGCGGCAGCGGAGGCGGCGGCGGAGGGCTGCTTTTTGCAGCTGAGTGTGAAAGCTGATGGCAACAAATACCAAACAAAGCTTTGCAATTTCGCTCTCCCGAGCTTCTAGCAACTCCTCGTCAAAGGGGTAGAACTGGGAGAGCGGCATTATTGCATTGCGGGGAATTGAGGGAAGCGGTCCGATATCACCTTTTCTTTTGACTTACTTAGGCGTTAATTACTTGTTTAACCTTGGGTCTTTTTGCTTTTCACGTCTACGCCTTTTCCTTTCTTTGGGGTTGTAATCTGATGGAAACATGGGATGTAAGAGATGCATACGAAGTAGCTTTGTGTGGTTGTAACATTGGGTACTAGGGAAAGGTTGTAGCGCTGCTGGGCATGCATAACTTACACCAATCATGTGTCTTGTTTTCTCATGAATGAAATATAAAGATCTCTGCCTTTATTTCTTGCTGTTGTTTATTTTATTTTTTGTTTAGACGACGAAGGAAAGTATTGAAATAATTTTAACGTAAATCAAAACTAAATTTTCTTTTTATATAGATTTTTTAAGGGCGTGACTTATATCGGCCTAGTGGGTTTGAAACTAAAGTTTCATGAGCGTCGGTTCTAAGATTTGAATCAAGAAGTAAAAAAATAGAGCAAACTTCCATGACCACCGGCACAACCCTCCATGGTTTGCATATCTTTGTAGTCCTCTTTTCTTCTCCAATCTTCTTGTTGTTGCCAATTTTTGTTAGTCTATCACATGGTAGCTTACAATTATTGATTTGTTTTAACACACGCAATTTGGTTGTTCAACTTTTTCTTGCCAGTCACATTCCTCCATTTCCTAAAACCTATAAGTGTTCACAAGGGTCCTTCGATGGCTTTTAGCACGTGTATTGAAGAATGGACCTGGTTATTGGAGTGCATTTCTCATTATTGAGAGGGGCATACGTCACTAATGCATCAGGGGATCCAATTTTAAGTCCTACTATTCAAAAAATTGCGTTGAATAATCCTCTATGCTGTTGCTACGTTTCTCTTTCATATCTTCCCACGACAGTGCTACAGGCAAAGGCCGTGTGTGAGTCCAAACAGGAGAATATCTGGTGGCAGCTATGTAGGGAGGTACAATGACTCAGTGATGGGACTGCTACTGGTGACTTCCTCTATACCGGCCACCAACTAGACCTGATCTTAGCCTTTTCACAATGACAATTAATTAGCCCAATTGAGCTTCGGCCTTGATTCAAACATCCCAAGTTTCAATTTCCAAAATGGAAATCTCTCCCACTAGAAAGTTGAAGTAAGGTTTGTGCAGTTCTATTGCAAAATATTGGTGCAAGACTCATTGGACATGGAAAGGTACTGGGACTTCCCAAGTTTGTAGTGTCTCCATGTGGCTGGAAAAAACTAAAGATAGAAGAAGAACAAGCATGAATTTCACAATTATAACTAATTTTGCTTTGGGAGTAGGCATACCACGTACGCGCATTAAACATAGTAAAAAATAAACCTGTATCTATTGCTGGGTAATGTATGATTCAGCTCTCTCGGTTGTACGATGTGTCGAAGTTAAATTGGGTGGGGGGGGGGGGGGGGGGGGTTTGGGAGCTACAAGAGAGCACACTTAAATTACATGAGTTTTGGGTGCAGGTGCTAGGAGTTTGAGCACTTGCTTTGTGACACTTTTTTGGAACATTAAAGACCATTCGGGACTAAGTTATACAATTGAACCCGATGTTAACCTCTCTCCTCAATCTCAGTGTAGATGAGAATCGGTCTGAAATTTATTTGTCAATACTTAGGCCCCGTTTGACAAAAAAATTTTCCCTCTTTTTTTTTCAGTTTTAAAAACTGAAAAAAAAGAGCGTTTGGTAACCATTTTTTTTTCAATTTAAAAAACCAGTTTTTAAACTGCAGAGTAAAAAAAAAACTCCAAAAACTGGTTTTTTTTTCACTTTTGGTTTTTTTTTTTCGACCACCACCACCACCCTCCCACCGCCGGCAGCCACCTCAGGCGACCACCGCCGGAGACTGCCGGCCGCCACCTCAGGCGACCACCGCCGGAGACTGTCGGCCGCCGGCAGCCGCCGGCGACCACCGGCAGCCACCTCCGGCCGCCGGCAGCCACCGGAGACCACCGGCAGCCACCTCCGGCCGCCGGCAGCCACCGCCGGAGACTGCCGGCAGCCACCTCCGGCCGCCGGCGACCACCGCCGGAGACTGCCGGCAGCCACCTCCGGCCGCCGGCGACCACCGCCGGAGACTGCCGGCAGCCACCTCCGGCCGCCGGCCACCACCGCCGGTGACTGCCGGCAGCCACCTCCGGCCGCCGGCGACCACCGCCGGAGACTGCCGGCAGCTACCTCCGGCCGCCGGCCACCACCGCCGGTGACTGCCGGCAGCCACCTCCGGCCGTCGGCCACCACCACCACCACCGTCGACCACCGCTACGCCCCACCACCGCCACCGCAAACCACCAAAAAAAAAAGTCAAAATAAAAAGGGTTACCAAACACCAAAAAAAAAACCTCAAAAAAAAAAGGGGTTATCAAACACCCACTTGTTTTTATAAAAAAAAAAAATTAAGCTGCTCTTTAAAAACTGAAAACCAAAAAAAAAATTTTGTCAAACGAAGCCTTAGTCTACGGCAGTAACCATATTTCCATTTCATCTCTTCCCGTTTAAAAAAGTACAGCTTTAAGTAACCATCAGAAAAAATAAAATAAAATGTTAGAACTAATTAAGCCTGCACAGTTGATGTGATACAATCATGACATAAACCAGCAATTAGCCACAAATATCTCTAATGTCCACTTGGTTCAGTGATGTAGCCTCACAGAGGTCAGCAGTTCAAACCATCAGAAGTGAATCTACCAATTAAAGCTGGTCCATATCTGTTGATGTGATTATATGCTGTAAAGTGTGCTTTTTAGTAGGGGGCTTAGTTTACATAGAAGCATTACAGGCGGCCCCTCTAGGCACACAGTCCGGATTCAGTGATTTGTAAGAGACCAAAGCTACGCTAGGTATATGACCTGCAGGCTGCAGTTCTCTGCAGATACAATCTCAACTAACTAGCATCTACAAGTATGACATTAACTGTATTCATCCTTCATCACCTGACACCGTTACATTTCCCTCTATTTTTGCCATCTTAGTTCAATTGCAAAAGAAAAAGAAAAAACAGAATGAGCCCAGTAATACCACAGTAAAACGTGGGGTTACGGCTACCTTGGATTGAACATCCTTGGCTTTGTGTTCAAGAGGCACTTCTTAGAACGACTAGAAAATTTGGATTTACTTTATCCTGAATTCTCGAAATGTTAATCTACCGCATCACATAAATCTGTCAAATCCTGATTACAGACACTAGACTTGGCAAAAAAAGGGGCCCAGACCCGAGGGTTGACCCTAACCCGGCCAAAAAAACTCAGGTACGGGTACATGTTTTAAAGATTCGTAAAAAACAGAACCATACTCGATCCAACCCGTAATTTTTAAACAATTTCAAATCAGATATGGGTTACCCGGACTACCCGGATTTCAGTACATATATAAAGACATTTTCTTCTTTCCCCTAACCTAACCCTTCATTTTCATTTTCATCTTCATCTTTTCTCTCTCAAATCTCACGCCGCCTCAATCCCAGCCCCTCTCACTAGAGATCCATCATCGATCGGCGACCTTCCCTCCGTAAGCCCCCTCGTCCCTCACTCTATCAAGTCGGCCCCTTGCTCCCTTCACTCTTCAAGGCTTTCCTTGACCGGCGAGATCTACCACCGATCCCTTGAGAGTTGAGATCCACCACCGACCGATGACCGTCACTCCGTCAACCGCTCAGCCTTCACTTTATTTAAGGTCACTCAGCTCCCTCGCTCTTCAAGGCCGATCTAGGGTACATCCATCGCCGATCGAGAAGCCCACATCCGCCGCAGACCGACATCTACATCGATATCGCTGTCAAGCCATGACCACCGACGCCGACCGCTTTCATCGTCACAGATCTACTATTGCTAGATTTTGTTTTAAATTTAGCACTTTTTGTTATTATTATTGAAGTGGTTGGTTCGTGGAATATTTTTTCGAGTAAATATTTATTTGGTGCTTGTGGTTGGTTCGTGGAATCAACAGGAGAATCATCCTTGTATTTTGCTTCATTAGATGTGTTTTCATTTGCTTGTGCTGGGTTAGTGGTAAAAGTGTAATGTGATGTTGTTTATAGATTTTATTTTTGGTAAATAAAAACTGGTTATAAAATTATATTTGAAAATTTAGGAACCTGCCTGATTATCCGTGGATTTACCCGAACCGTCCTGGTAAGGTATAGGTACAAGAAATGACGACCCGCAAAAAGTCGGGTAATTTTTAGCCCGATCGATTTTACCCTGACCCGATTGGGTAGCATCTAACTAGATATCAACTCAAAAATTTAAAATATAAGATTACAAAACTATTTAAACTTAAATTTATTAAAACTTAGGTTCTTTACAAACTCAAGTTCTTAAAAAATGAGTTAACAATACCGTTCCACACAGGGGTCTTACTATACAGTAGTGGTGGACTTTTTGGAATCTCTCACAGACTCTACCTATTCCCCCGCTTTCTAGAGCTGATCATTACCTGCAGAAGGGAATCAAGCAGAAGGAAATCAAACGAATAGTGAGTTTTTGAGAATTCAGTAAGGTCGTTCAAGGACAACCAAAGAAATTACAAATGATTCAGGAGTCTATACGATAATAATTTTCCAAACATTTCAAACAATCACAAGCAATTTGATAGTTTTTCTAAGACGATCATAAGCAATCATAAACAAATCATTTGAAGATCATTTTCAACATCATCATTTCAAAATGAAATGATGATTTTTTAAAGGGTTTCAAAACGAACACAGATACTTCAAAAGGCAATAGGGAAAGGGTTTTGGATAATCACAAATAGTTGAATCACAATATGGGGAAGAATTTGAACTCAATTCCCTTCAATCAGATATCAAGACTTTCATTTCCAATCATTTTCAAAACAATAATTGTAAGTTACAATATAAGCAAATTCAAAGATATTGATCTTGGACAGAGGCAATGCCATTCAAGTAAAGCACGGAAAGTTTACACATGCACGATGTACGATAACTAGATCTTCCCATAAAGGAATTAGCATGCGTAGTTACGCAGTTTCAAACCCCTTATAAAGCCTCCCTACACAGATTAACAGGTGAACACAGCAAACAACAATCATAAAATCAACGAGAAATTCATTGCTTGCCACCCAATAAAAATGAGTATCAACCTGAATTCAAATGACCGAAATCAATTAAAGTTTCAATGAAAATTAAGCATGCTAATATTAATTTGTCACTCATAATTTCAAAACAACCACAAACCAATAGCAAAAATGAATGCAAACAGTTTTTGAATTTAGGCATAACAATTCAAAAGAAAGAATGCAAACATTTATCGAATTTGCTCAGTATGCGATAAAATGCGAGCATCGTTAAGATTTCCAAATGACCAATTCAGGTTTAATATTAGGATTTACTTGGCAATAACACGTTGATATCAATACATATATCAGTGTTCGACAATAGCCATAAGAATCGAAATGATACTTACAAACACAAGTTATCAATTTTAGGGTTCCGATATAAATTCTTACCCGGGGTTCAGATAGAAACCCTTATCTAGATTTGAAGCTAAATTAGCCTAACCGGAAAGTCTTTTACTTTAACCTAAATGGAACAATCAAATCATCAGAACACATCCTACACTACGATAGTATAAACTTAATACTGACTCACTCATACTCCCAAAATGAACCCCCTCACCGGTAGGTAAAATTACCAAACATATGTAAAATTATCAAAAGCACCCCTCTCATATTTAAATTACCAAAACCTCCTTCTCGTAAGCAAAATCACTAAAATATCCTTACTTTATGTGAATTTATCCAAAAATACATATTACAGGTAAAATTATCAGAATTCCCCTCTAGATGACAAATTATCAAAATACTCCATGAGGATTCCCGACACTAAAATTTTTTCTAAAATACATTAAATACTATTTTAAGTATCCTAAAGTCATTTTTAGGCCAGAAAGTGTCTCAGTAAATTTTCTTCCAAAAATTCCGAACTAGTGTCCGAATCGAGCGCTCAGAAGTCGGTTCTGCTAAAAAGCTCTCGACTTCGAAATGACACTTGAAACATGCAGTATTATAAGGTTTTCCTAAAATTTTCAGATTAAAATAACTTGATTTACTATATCAAATAATTTGAGAATTTCTTTTAATAGATACCCAAATTTAATATTCTTTGGGAACACCAAAAAATCTCAAGATTTTTCACAATGTACATCTCGTAAAAATATCAGGGGTCACTATTTTGAACTTTGCCCAAATTTATTCAGAAATGGCCTTTAAAAATATCTTAGTAGACTACTATAATAGTAAAGCCTACGCAATATCCGATTAAACGCTATGCGACTAACAGTGCTAAAAATAACAAACAACATTAAAAAAATCTCGAAACTTTAGATAACACACTATATTAATTACATAAGATTACTGTAAAAGTTTCAGAATTTAATAATTTGAATTACTATTTTAAAATACACCAATAAAACTCCTTGTTTGGATAAAATCATTTAGTATGCTTTGCAAACACAAACAAATCTCAGAAAATTCCAGATTGTAGGTCTCGTAAAAATAATAAGGGTTACTGTTTTGCAATTGGCCAAATTCTGCTAAAAAAAATGGCCTTAAAAGTTTGAAAATTGGACTGCTTGAACTTAATGATAATTAGTGGCACTTTACAGTTCACCCCTTTAAAAATCCTAACAGGCATTACTGTTCATCCCTGTTTCTTCTTCCTCTCTGCAGCCACTGTTTCCCGTTAACACACATGCAAACCCACTTCAATGACACACCCATAATACTACACACCTAAGCTCACACTAATACACCTACAACACACACAAAACACCTTGTATTCATCACACATACCCCCCCCCCCCCCCCCCCAGACACACTAACACACTGAAAAACACACACATACAAACTTTACTCACCCTAGAACACACACATGTATGCTTATTTACACAATTACACACAAACACACCTCCATAACCCCAAACCCGAACCTTACACACACCAAAACACACACAGAACACAATGCACACATTAAAATGAAAATGAAAAGGGAAAGATTTCCTTCAAGAGATATTGCCCAATTCCTTTATCGTCCCTGTCTCTCTTTCTCTTTCCCCTAGCTCTCCGTTCTTTCTCTTCTTTGTTTTCCTGTTTTGTTTTCTTCTTGTTTTGTTTTCCTTTCTTTAATTTCTTAAAGACTTTATCCACTTAATTCTATAATATATTTTTAGATTAGTCGCCACTTAATAAAGTAGGAATTGACTTCTTTTTAACATCAGTTTCACAACAATTACGCATACATACCATTTTTATAATTTGCAAAATAACTCCAAAATTTTTCAAAATTACAAAAATGATCCTAAAAATTTCTAAAATTACACTTTGACCCCAAAATTATTTTTTAGCATTAAATACTCTACTAATGCCCAAGCACTGCACAAAATTATCTCTCATTTATTTTTTTGGGGCACCGAATATTACACTTCCTTAGAAGAAGCTATGTTGTTCATCATTCTAGAAGTAATGGGGAACTTAAACCCAATTTGCAGTATGTACTGTACCACAAGTAGAAAAGTTCTGTTGCCAATTCAGAAGGGGTAATCGAAGCTAAAACTGGATTGGCATAATGTACAATTCCTCAATCACAAGGCATGCTCTTCGTCATTCTGGAAGCATCGAACCAAAGTTACAAGAATGTGCTCTGAACTTCCATTTGCCAAGTTTGAAAATCAATTTCTTTCCCGTTGCAGTAGATTCTCCTTGCAATGTTCAGTTTGCATCCAAAATCAGGAGCATTTTCAGTCAGCGCTGATATGAATCGATGTCAATATCGGAAGAAATGTAAGGCTTTGGAGGCATCTCAACACCTTGCGAGTGGCCTTCTAGCTTCTGAATTACCATTGTCATGGAAGGCCTATCCTTGGGACTCCATTGGATACACCAAAGTGCCACAATTGCCATCTTCTTGGCGATGTCTTCATCTCCATCCATCTCAACTTGCAATCCCAAATCTTTCTCTAGGCTCAACCTTTCATAGATCCAAATTGGGAAGTAAACTTGGGTATGACTCGGACTTTCAGACTGAAAGTTGATACGTCTCCTAGACCCAACTAATTCTAACAACAGCATACCATAGCTATAAACATCAGACTTGTAAGAAACCTCTCCAAAGTTCCTTGAGAAAAGCTCAGGTGCAGTATACCCTGCAGTTCCTCTCGGACCCGTCATTGACACAACACTTTGATCCCTTGCGCATAGCTTGGCCAGTCCAAAATCTGAGATCTTGGGGCAAAAGTTGTGGTCTAGTAAAATATTGTGAGGCTTTATGTCAAAATGAAGGATCCTTTGGTTGCAACCTTGGTGTAAATACTCTATTCCGTGAGCAATGCCAATCGCAATTTTGTGCAGTTGCTCCCAATTCAATAAATGGCGGCGTGATTTTGCTTCTTGTAAGCATATAAACCTCTCGAGCGATCCATTAGGCATGAACTCATAGACAATAGCACGCCTTGTCCCTTCATAGCAAAATCCCAGAAGGCGAACCACATTGGAATGATGTATTCTGCTTATGGCGGCCATTTCATTGATGAATTGTTCTCCATTTCCTTCGGGATTCTCGAGCATTTTCACTGCAACTGGTATCCCACTGGGAAGTTTCCCTTGGTACACACTTCCATGACCTCCCTGGCCGATTCTGTGGTTAAATCGGCCTGTCATTTTCTTTATTTCGGAGAAAGTATATCTTATTGGATTAAGGGTTTTGTAGTTGGCTAGGAATTTTTCTATCTTCAGCCAAGTTTCTTTTTCATTGATGGATGTTCTTCGTCTGTATAGAAAAATGATCACTAATGCCAGCAAAATGGTCCCTCCAACACTCAAGCCTGTTAAAAATCCCAAAAGCAGATGAGCCAGTATTTTTTATGAGTTTCATGTTTGCTTATTAAGTCTTGATATCAAAGGCTTACCTATGATGATTCGACCACGAGAACCTGCAAGAGGCGAAAAAAGGGGTAACATAAGACAAATGTAGTGATTTCTTGAGACTCATTTCATAAAACTGAAAGACCTCCATGTTATTGCACCCAGGATGGTGGACACTGGACACCGTATGTTCTTGAAATGCGGTCGCATGTGGATGAAGCCAAAGCATTCGAAAATTATGATAGTTCTAACAAATGGTTCCACTCTAATACACAAATTTTTGGTGCTCTTGATCCAAGATAACTAGATAGCTCCAGCAGATATCTGTCAATGCCTTTTCTCAAGTAATTGCGTACTTTAGTAAGACATTTGGTCATAAGCATCAGCTTTTCAAGACATTTGTAAGCCTTTAACCTGTTGTTTCTAGCTACATCTTGACAACTATGTGAAAGTAGAATTAAGTTTGAGAGACCATAACTTATTCAAGGCAGAAGGATGAAGCTAATAAGGAAAGACTGGGAAACAGGTCCAAGGGAAAATAAGCATGCTGGGCATTTATTCCACAGGGAGAACATTTCAGGGGAAAAAAATGCTTTCTTTGTAGCTTTTATCAATTTTAACACCCTTTGGCTTTTAAGCAAAGAGAATAAGCTCCATTCAACAGAGTTAATTGCGCTTGAATAGCACAAAAATTGCAGTTTGTGGAAAATGCAAGTTAATTGACGGATCTTCTTCATCCTCATTCCTAACAAAATCTCTCCACTGCAGTAAAACTTATTATGGAAAATGCTTGGTAGAGTAAGGTTACCTAGTTTGAGTCCCTTCGGTGATGGATCTAAAATAGGACCGGGGGACCATGCTCACCTCCCGTTTTCTTCAATAAAGTTTTGTTTCGTTACCCATATGACATATGGTTAAAAGCATTAAAATTAAAAAGTTAAAAATTCCAAGTGTATATTTTGGGACTTGAACTCTTCCCCTTCTTTTTTGTCTTTAAAGTTAAAAATTGATGTTGCTAGCCTATCTTGGCTACGCACTAATTGACCACTTTTGGTCCCACTCTTGTAACACGTTTACAAATATTTAACGATTAAAGTTCAATGCTACCAAGCCGGTCAACCCAAGGCGCACAATCAAGTCACGTCCCGCGCTTTTGGACCAAAAGTATTGAAAGTATTGGAATCGAAGTCACATGTCGTGCCTCTAGCACAAATATATCCCAAGTGTTAGAATCGACGGTGCGCCTTCCCTCGAAGAGGTCGGCTCGTGCCTTCCTCCGTATGGGTTAGCCTAACTCCCCCTCCCTTTGCACCTTGGGGGTCTTCCCACCTTGCTCCATGGGGCCTCCCTTCTACTGGGGTCTTCCCTTTCCTTACCCCGTGGGGGCTCCTCCACCTTGATCAACTCTCGTTGAGGACTCATCTCCTCACCCCTTGGGGACGGCTCCCTTGCTTTACCTCTTGGGGGCTCTTTGGCTCACCCCTTATTTTGTCCTAACCTTGGACTTCCATGTTTCATGACCTCCATCTCCACGATGCCCGACCGCGCTCGAGCACTGTCTTCGCTTTATGTGCCCTTGGCATGACATCTGTCGCTGTAGCACCCGACTGCGTCTGATTGCCACGCCTTGTCATACACGCGTCAGGCACTTCTTCCCTCGGCCACGCCTATAGTTTGTCGTTGTATCACCTGCCCCACAAAACACTCATTCACCGCACCCTCATGCCATCTCCGTTGAGTGTGCCCCTGACACTGCACACATCCAACCACGCCGAACCTCTAGCGCCGTGTCACATGTCCCATACGATAGTCATTCACTGCACCCTCGTGCCATTTCTATTAAGCGTGCCCAGACACAGTACGCATCCCGCCTCGCCCATGTGCAATGCCACTTATACAGTTGCGCACTTTGGCACCCTATCACACTACATGTCCCGGCGTTGGTCCATCTTTTCACCGTACCATGCACACCTTGTCTTGTGGAACATGCTTTGGCCCACTCTCCAGAATGTGTAACACTCCTCAGAGCAAGCAACTCCTTTAGCACACTACCTCAGGGAGCTTTGAGTGCTGTGGCATGAGGATTCCCTCTCGCGAGGTAGGTGGCTCTTTCTGGACACTACTTCGACTAATTAGGTAGGCAACACCTCCAGGCTAGGAAGCACCGACACCTCATATAGGTTGAGATATGGTGTTCGACGTCTACCGACACTTCAACACCTCATCGGCACCTCTGGACACGTATCCGACACCTCTCAGCGGTGTTTGAATTTATTTATTAATTTTTTAATCACGGACACTATGTCGGACACCTTTTGGAGAAGTGTCGGACACCTCTTGAAGAGGTGTCCACACGTATGAGGCCAAAATACAATATTTCAAAATTATTTTAAGGACAAATCTAGACTTTTTTAGAAATAAACTTTTAGGCCAAACCCTAATCAGATTGACCCAGCAAAAGGTACCTTCTTCTTTCTCTCTCATCTCTTTCTCTTTTCCTTTTTCTTGTTACCTAAAGCATCCAAGCTTGTCAGTCCAGAATCTCCGACCTTATTTACATATCCATCTAACTATATAAAACCTCTCTTTCATGCCTTTGTTCCCATATCTTTTTTCCTTCTCTCTCGTTACTGTTGAGACTCTAATTTTGATATTGTTAAGACATTCAACTGATTTCTTGTTACCGACCTTCTTCCTTGTTATTGTTGAGAATATTCATGTTACTGTTTTGAACGAAATTTAGTTGTTCCAATTGATGTTTATTTCTATTATATATATATATATATATATATATATATATATGGGAGCTGATCCGTTGAGAGCGCTAGCAAACTGGGTTAAGTTGCTAGCGCGATCTGGCCGTCTACGCGCGATCTGTGGATGGTCCAGATCTTTTTTTTTACGTTTTTTTGAGTCTGTCCGCTACATAATGTAGCGGACAATTTTTTGACAAAAATACCCCCGACCAGTCCGTCTCGTCTGACAAAAATATCCCCTTGAATTTGTCCGCTACATAATGTAGCGGACAAAAATCAAAACATTTACCAAGTTGGACGGTTGCCTCGGGATACCCGCCGTTACCTGGGTAATATAAAAAACCCACTTTTTTGTCTCTTCTTTAAGGTTCACACTCACAGACTCTCTCTTCCTCATTCTTCTCGCTGCCCTCCTCTCTCCCTTGGTCTCTGATCACAGCCAAAGAGCTTGTTGAAGCCCCAACCTTGAGCTTGTAGGCTTCTCGCTCTAGCCGTCCACCACCCACGGCCATCGGCCTCAGTCCACTGTCTAGCCCCAACCTTGGGCTTGCCCCGAATTTTGCAAGAGGAGTTGATTGGAGGGAACATGATCGAACGGTGAACGGTCCAGATCTGGCCGCGTAGGTGTTGTTGCGGCCGGGGTGACCAAAGAAGGAGGCGGCGGTAGCATAGCCCCTTGGTAGCTGCAGATTTTGTTGTTGTTGTTAATATTGTTGTCGGCGGATGATTGTTCATAGGCACTGGATGATGACTGCTTTACGGCATTAGTGGTAGCTTCTTAGGGGCGTCATTGGGTGGTAGCGCCGTCGATGACCACCAATGGGTTCCGGGGTAGCTTGACTCTCTCTCTGTCTTCTCTCTGGCCGCCGCGGCCAGCAACCCAAGCACCACCGCCCACCAAACCAAGCACCAGATCTGATAGGTTTGAGTCCCTGAGGCTCTTTCTCTCTCTTGGGTGGTAGCGCCGTCGGTAGATGTGTTTGTTTACCAGCTGAAATCGCAAAACGAATCCTACGATTTTTGCGGGTTTGTTTACCGCTAAGTAACAACACAAAGCCATATGTGTTGGTATATTCGATCAATGATGGAGCTGATCAGACTTTCTAGTGCATGAGAGAGAGATTTGTTACTGAGATAAGTGCAGAGCAGAGAGAAAGTCTGCTTATTTGTCCGCTACATTATGTAGCGGACCCATTAATGAGAAACAGAAAAAGTCAGAGAGAGTGAAATAAGACTGCGTATTTGTCCGCTACATTATGTAGCAGACGCATTAATGAGTAACAGAAAAAGTCAGACGAGACGGACTGGTCGGGGGTATTTTTGTCAAAAAATTATCCGCTACATTATGTAGCGGACAGACTAAAAAAACGTAAAAAAAAAGATCTGGACCGTCCACAGATCGCGCGTGGACGGCCAGATCGCGCTAGCAACTTAACCCAATTTGCTAGCGCTCTCAACGGATCAGCTCCATATATATATATATATATATATATATATATATATATATAAGCATAAAAATATATCAAAAAAATTCAGCGGTGTCCTGCAGCATCCAAAATCTGGTTTTTTAGAAATTGTGGTGTCCTCCCAGTCAATGTCAGGGTCGGACTGGTGTCCGTGCTACCTAGCCTCTAGAGCACTACCTTTGCGCACTTCGAAAGCTCCGGTAATGGACTCATCACTGGGATAGGCGACTCTTCTGGGACACTATCTTCGTCAGGGAGCTCGAAGTGCTCAGCACGAGAACTCCCTTCATGCCAGCTAGGTGACTCCTTCTGAGCACTATCTCTGCTAGGGAGTTCTAAGTGCTATGGCATAAGGACTCCTTTCTAGCCAGGTAGGGGACTCTTTTGAACACTACCTCGGCATGTCGGGTAGATAACTCCCTCAAGACACAACCTCGCCTCATTAGGTAGGTAACTCCTTCGGCACACTAGCTTGTTGCGTTCCGAGTGCTCCAGCAAAGGACTCACCCGCAGGATAGGCGATTTCTTAGGACACTATCTTTGTTAGGGTGTCAACATGACTAATCTAAGTGCTCCGATAGTGGGGTCTCTTTATCGGCACCTCTTGGGACTATGACCCCTGGGTCACTTTGAGACAAGAACAAGTCTCAGGAGGACATCACACCTACTTCACCACAGTTAGGGGTTGACCCTTCTTCACTGTTGTCAGGTTCTCTACGTCTCTCGACGCCCTTGTGAGAATCAGCAAGGGTTTGGACTGATGGCTAGATCAAGGGGTTCTCTGGCCACATTGATGTTGTGTGACCTAATCCTTCTAGATAAACAGAGCGAAGCTGTACATGGCAGGCCGGATGAATATACAATCCAATAGTTCGTGGAGCACCAGCATTTGTAGCCCCCTGGGTGAAGTGTCACTCCCAAGGGGTGCCACATGTCGCCTAACGACACATGCCTTATCTTTGCCTATAAATAATGAACTTTGGATTTCATGTTAGGAGACTTCTGAACTCATTTGCAAAAACTCGCTTTCTTATTCTAGAATCTCAAAGCTCGGGAATTCTAGAAATAGAAACACTCTGGATCTCGACGCAGGACCATGACTTCGGACCTTGACTCTAGACCAAAGTATTGAATTGTGACTATTGTTGTTTATTCACATCGTGCCTTAGCCCTCGCTACATTGACATTCCTCAGGCTCTGCCTGGTAAACCTTGGTCCTTGTCCTTATTTCATCCTTGATCTATCCCACATCAGCACACTTGGCTTCTGACTCGGACTGTATTCTTTGTGGCACCTCTACGTATACTCCAAATGCAATTCCTTGGCATCAACTGCGTTATTATCAAGTGCCACTAAGAACCATTTGGAATTCGGGAGACTCTTAAGTTTATCAATTCCTTTATTTTCTTGTTTTAGTTCCAATTCTTAAGAAAATTTTGATTATTCTTTTAACTTTGTATACTCAAACTCTATTTTTTCTCGGTACCAAAACTCAAATGCACATTTTACGTATGTGTAATCTGATATACTCGCGAGTACTATATGTGACTAGCATTTAGTCAATTTATTCTAAACTACTGTGCATATCTACAAATAAAAAGTCAGCAAGATTGGAATGCATAGGTATACGCAACTTGTATAACCTTAATATATCCGTGGTACTAGTACTAAGGCACATAGATATCGAATTCTTTTAGCAGATCCCATGAAATTGAATATTGGAAATGCTTGCTGCACCAAATGTAGTCACATTATATCAATATGACTAGCTATCGAAGTTTATGTATATATAATTTCTGGCCCCAAACTAAGATATCTACATGTGGATGCAAACGTGAAATCGTGAAATCAAGAAGATAGATGAACTAACATTGAGATAAAACCCTTTGGTAGCTACTTACTTGGGTGCCTGGGATTCATGCAGAATGTCCCATTAGTGGAAGTATTGATGCCGCAGTAATTTCCATTTTTTTCACAGTCATTACAACCTTCATCAAATCTCCAGTCCATAAAAATCTTTCTTGTTCTCAGGATCCTCTCGACCCCCGCAACCAAATCACGGCCATCGAACACAATCGCACCACTCCCAGAAATACTGCAATTAGTCGGCAACTTGTCCATCGTAGCGCCAGCATCCGTTACATAAACCCAGTCCTTGTCATTTTGCAGACAATCAATTGGTCCAGCCATTCCATCTATTGCACCTCCTCCTGTAGTGCAGTTGACAACCAGAAGATCCGTGCTCAAGTACTCCAAGATTGAACCGGTGCGGTTCATAGACAGAAGGCTTTGTAACGGGCAGTCCTGGACTTCCAGTGAAATACGCCTGCGGTAGTAATTGATGGAATCTACCAAGTAACTGCCTGAGAAAGGAAGGTGAAAAAGGGTACTGCCGTTAGCCGAGCATGACAGTTCTGATCCTTCACGGCCACAGAAGGATGGTTGTGTATTGAGCCGCAATGGGTATCTGACGGTTGGACCTCTCTTGCTGCATTTGGTTGGTGGGCAAGTTTTGAAGAAACTCTCACCACCGTCATCACCTGAAGATCTTGGTGGAGAATAGGCAGAAAGAAGTAGCAGAATTATTTTCAGGAGAGGAGACATGGTGTCTGTGTGTGTAATGGGGTTTGTGAGGAACGAGTTATCAGAAAGGCAGGGTTGCCCAATGGGTAGACTAGAAAGTCCTACATCTGACCATTTCAGCGCCCTCCTCTTGACTGTCATTCAATTGGGGCTGACACTCCCATACCACCCATGCGTAATTTTGTTTTTCATTGACCAAGAAAACAACCAGTACAAACTATAGGGATGTACAACTAAACGAGCACGTGGGTGCTTGACTCTGCAATACTAGAAAGTAAAATGCCCGAGACTACTGTTGAATTTGAAAAACCCAGATCAAAAAGTAAGAAGGTGAAAGAAATAAAACGAGCCATTAGATTCAAAGGGCCACTTGAGACTTGAGAGCAATGGCGCCGTACTGAATTCATTGCACAGCAATACCACAGTCTGCTCATTGGCTCTTGGCCTAATCATTCATAAGGCCCACCCCAGCACAATAACTAACGGTGTACCAGTTCCGAGTTAGGCACCTCCAATATTGAAGGTAGTGTCTCAACAAAAGCGACGAATAAGACCAAGTTTTGGCCTGCGCTCTAATGCACCTGCAAGCTTGGATTTTGAGAATGAATTCGCAAAGTGAGTTGGACGGCATGAGTTTCGTTTATCGACCCGAAGCCGGTGCATACTCTTATGGGGTACCTCTTGTTTTAGCTAAGGTACTGCAATTTTTTATGCTTAATGATTTACCTGGCTTGAGTTATTGCTGGGAGCTTTGGAACCATGTCTAAATTACACAACCGACTTCAACCGGTGCATAGTTACATATTTTTGACCGCTAGGATCCCTTCAAAAACCAATTTACAAGTGCAGTTAAAAACGAGTAGTTACAACTGAACATGCCAAGATGCAATGTTAAGCTTGCAGGCCTAATACGCACTGTCCATTTTCACAAGATTCGATGGTCTCTCTCTTTGCATTTCTTTTTTGTGTTCAGGATGGTGATCATTGCTTTCCCAAGCATAAAATCAAATTTTCATTTTTTAGAAATTGAATATCATAAACCTCATAAAAGGATTTCGTTTTGTATTTAAACATTCAAGTGAGAAGAGGCCGTGACTTCAACCCTAGTAACCATCTTTCCACTCACTACTAACAAGTCAATCTGTATCCTATCTTTCAAGAATAATAACACGTCACATTGATGTCGAGACTTTCTCGTACCCACCAAGCCGAATCTCCCACCCACCCCCCAATACAAATGAAGGGGGGAGGAGTGTAAGAGTCTCACAGTCGAAGTGCATCCCTGCCATTAGAAACTAGCCATTAGATTGGTGAGAATATCCCCTGCTGTCACCATGCAAGCAGCCCTCCATGGACTCGGATATCGACTCTGTTGAAGTGCTTAAAGTGTCCGATACAGGCTCATCTATAGAGAAAAGTTGAGGAGAAGATGAGAAAGGCCTGGGAGGCATTTTGAGATCATATGTGCTTCCTTCTAACAATTCAATAACTTTGGTCATCGAAGGACGAGCTGAACCCTGCATCTGGATACACCATAGCCCAATTGTGCATAACTTTCTTGCAATTCCTATCTGAGACTCTGTAACATTCTCAAGCCCTAGATCTCCCGTATCTAGGTGGTCATATATCCATGCTGGGAAGTAAGCATCGCTCGAACTTTCGGCCTTTGCATCAGCATTCTTCCTTTCTCCTGCCATTTCCAACAAAACCATACCAAAACTATACACATCTGTCTTAGTAGAAACCAATCCAAAGTTCCTGGAAATCAATTCGGGAGCAATGTACCCCACTGTGCCTCTTGTGGTACTAACAGAGACAAAATCATTTTCCTTCGGGTAGAGCTTTGCAAGGCCGAAATCTGCCACTTTTGGGATATAATTCTGGTCTAACAGGATATTGTGAGGCTTAATGTCGAAATGCAGAATGCAATCATCACATCCATTGTGCAGATATTCGATCCCTCTCGCTGTGCCTAATGCAATTTCGAGGAGTTTCTCCCAGCTAAATGACTGGCCCTTTCCCTTTCCTGAGAAAATATGCTTGTCTAGTGATCCATTAGGCATAAATTCATAAACAAGAGCCCTTTTGGACCCCTCTGAACAGAACCCTACTAGCTGCACCACATTCACATGGTGAATTCTTCCGATGGTTGAGACTTCACTGATGAATTCTTCTGCACTAAACTTGGCATTTTCAAGCATCTTTACAGCAATAAAATAGCCACCTGGAAGTTGCCCTTTATAAACAGCTCCAAATCCGCCTTTCCCCAATTTATCTTTAAAGTGGTTTGTCATTGCAACAAGGTCATTGTAACTGTACCTTTTTGGCATCAAGCGTTCCTGATTTTGCAGAAATTTTTCCACATTGTCAACCGCCTTTCTCTCTTTGCAAAATTTATGGATCAGGAATACAACAATAATGGTAGGAGCGATGACAAATCTACCGATCAATATTAGATCTGCAAGAGTAAAATCATAAGAAGTTAATCCAGAAAGCATAAACACAAATGCATGTTCGAATACCCTTTTCATCCTTTCAATTATTCCATGACTTCTCATACGGTTTCCATTCTCTAATTCTTGTTTTGGTTGATACATTCTTAATTCTCATTGTTGGTTCTTTTGCTTCAAGAAACACAATGGAAGTGTTTCGGGCAATTTTAGCTCAAAAACACTATAGAAAACTCGTAAAATACAATTTTGAAATGGTAGATGAACAAGAGAATACAAATTAATGAAAACGAAAACAACAAGTGCAAATGAACAGAAAACACGAAATTACCTATCAAAGTCCCACTAAGTGCAAAGAAAACTCGAACTGCAATGGAGTATATACTATCTGCACAAGAATATGCCGCCAAGAATGATCAAACTTATGCTAAGCCAACATCAGAAAGCCAACAAAAGATTAACTAATGAAACATAGTTCCAGATCAAACTAACCGAGATCTTCGCAGTAATAATTCAAGGGTCTCTCATATTTCGTGATATAACAACTAGAGTTTGACAGTAACAAGCAATCCCTGCACTCAACTGACCACTCCAAATCGAAACCCAATTTGAGTAATTCCCTTATAGCATCGTAAGAAGGGTAGTCCACCTCTGAGGCAGCAGCAGGAATCATCGAGACAAAAACACACCCAGCAGGAAGGCTAGAGAGCGTGTAGCTGCCCGACTGCACGTTAACATAGACGTGCGATACATTTCCCCCAAGGCAAGGCAGTTCTCTGTAAGCTGGATCAGTAATAACCCTAGAACAGTTCATGAAGCTGGCGTAGTTCCAATAAGTTGTTCCCCTGTATCGGATGTCGTTGTTTATTTGGCTGGACGATACGGTCCCGTAGGGCAGAATGCAAGTGCCGCCGGACAAGTTCACATCAACTAGGTGGATTGTGCGTGTGTCGTATGAGATTTGCTTGACGTAGAACAATCCTGTGTAGAGGCTCATGACCGTTCTGTTGTTCAAGCAAGAAAGCTCGTAGGATGGGTCGCCGCAGGTGATTGGCCGGTCGGAGGCAAGGCGAAAAGGGTAGCTGATGTTTTCGATGCTTCCACATGAGGAGTAACAGGATTGGCGAATGGGTTTTGCTTGGGCGAGAATTATGAAAGAGAAGGTGATGAACAGAGCAAGGAGTGACAAGCACTGGAATGGTGGATCTGCTGTATTCATTGGTCCTGGTTCTTGTGAAAGGAAAGTCTGTGAAATGGGTGTGTGAAGTTATTGAAGGAAGCTGGGTCAATATTGGTGGACTTTCTTTTCTCACTGCCATTGTTTGACCAAGAAAAAGTTTGCTTTGCACTGCAATCGGACATTAATCTCTTCCGCGTTTTTTTTTTAAGTTAGAACTGCATTTCATCAAAGAAAGAATAACAGTTTGATATTTACACAATGAGATATGAATATATACAATCAAAAGTAAATATCTCAGTCACAGCAGAGATCACATCCTGTCATCCTTACTGTAGCACAGAATTATTGTTATATACTACAAGGTAAAAAAGACCTATTATGTTGACTATGGCACAAAATACCATGATAGTACCTTATACCATCCAGATCCTAAGTAGTGAATACTGGCCAAAATGAACAAAGATCAGGTAGTTGTAGAGGCATCGGTCAAACCGGTGATGATGTAGCATCCGTGGAACAGACTACAAGTCTGATAGATATAAAAAAAAAAGATGGACTGCATCCTGACTATCGTAACCTCACGTCCGGTGATCTGAGATGGAAGAAAAGCCGAGTTAGAAATTAAAGTAATGTTGTTGTACATATGTTGTAAAGCCCATTCACATGAATAAAGTAAAGAGAAAGCATAAGCTTCTTGTGGATTATTGGATACAAATGACTGAGTATTCTGATCCAAGAGCACCCCTCCTCTTGTTGTGGCTCTTATCATTCAATCTACTGTTCGTGATGACTTGTAGAACCTCACGTGGAATGACATGAAAGTGGGGTTAGCATTAGTAAGACGTGAGGAATGAGAAACCTCTGGGGTGAGTCATAAGAGTAAAGAGGTGATAAATGTTTAAGAGATGCTATAGATGTTTGTATTCTTGCAGATTGAGGAGGAATTTGGGTTTGTTGGAGAGGTATGTGCTTTTTCCCAATCTGTAGTTTGAGCAGGTGAGAAGCGAACTCAGTGATTGATTAATGATCCGTAGGGGATTTTGATTTGACTGAGTTCAGAATATGCTTTCATTGCGGAATAGCCAAATATGCTAACGAATAAGAAGAATAAAATCTGAGAGTTTGAAGGATTATTTGGGGAGAAGATCGGATGTTAAATCCAGGCAATTAACCATTCTTTGAATGAAGGGATGAGTATAGACGTATGGATGCCTAAGCCACTCCCAAACCAAATCATTCGAAGAGTCGGACAAGAATAAAAGAGATGTCCCACAGTTTCAATCCCTTGGTGACATAGTTGACAGGAATCGCTTATTCACCCCTTTGGGATTGAGAGCTCAATAACGGTAGTCGGTTCCATAACAGTTGCCACACAAAGAATTGTAGTTTAAGTAGAATACCCGAATAGGTAACTTCCATATTTTGCTCCATGTCGAGGAGTCGATTGCAGAGGAAGGATCAGCCGGGTTAATGGATTGGTGGTATTGCAGATGGTATGCTAAAGTGACTAAAATTGCCATCGGTTGTACCTTTCCGAAGAAATCGGTTTGGAAGTTCACTATAAGGAATGTAAATGTCCAGTATTTGTTCTGAGAGATGATCCGGAAAGATGTTCCTAATGAGAGATTCATTCCACTAGCCATTTTGAATAATATCTAAAACACAATGAACCAAGAATGAATTATCTGCAAAAGGAGCAAGAGTATTGGGACTAACTAAGGGAATCCAATTATCCATCCAAAGATTGATTTGTCTTCCGTTTCTGATTTTTTATTGGGAACCTTGCAAAAGTACATCTCTCCCTGCTAGAATGCCCCTTCATCCCCATGATGCCCTTGAATTGGTTTTTACGGTTAGAAAAGAATTATGATGATAGTATTTAGCACGAAAGAAGTTCGATAGGAGACATGTGGGATTCTCTATCATACACCAACTTGTCTTGGCAAGAAAAGCTTTGTTGAGAAAATGCGAAGACCAAAAACCTAGACCACCCATAGATTGTGGACTGTATAAGGTTTGCCAATTTATCCAATGGATACCATGGGTGAGGTGGTTACCTGTCCATCAGAATCTTTAATGGAATCTATTTTTTTCCATACCTTAATGGGAAATAGGAATGGTTGCATGTGAAAAGTAAGAAGGGAGCTGAGTAATGATTTGACGAGCATGGCACGTCCAGCTTTGTTTAGAAGAAAACTTTTCCAGCCTGCACAACAATTTTGAATGTGTGCAACGAGATTGCAAAAGAAAGAGATGCGATGAGTTACAATATCCAAGATGTCCCTAAATAACTTCCTACTGAAGTATGGACTGGGATGCCAAGATGGAGCGAAAAGTAATTCGCTAAAGTCGTCGGCGTATTGGGACTAACAAAAAGAAAGGATTTGGAAGTGTTGATTTGTTGTCCTGAGTCTTGAAAGTATTTTTCGAGTAAGATTTTGAGAAGTTCACAACATAATGGAGTAAGTGATAAAAATAAGAGGAAGACATCAGCAAAGATAGATGATTTATGAGTGGGGATTTGCTTGAGATTTTGAGTCCTATCACACCTCCAACCTCTTGAGCTCTAAGGAGCATCTGAGAGAAGACTTGGTGCAAAGAATAAAAAGGAAAAGAGAGAGTGGATGTCCCTGATGTAGTCCACAGGTAGGCTTGAAAAATTCTGTCGGAGAACCATCTACCATAATTGAGAAGGAGACGGTGGTGATACATTGCATGAGTAACCGGATCCATTTCTGCGAAAATCCTACTTGAACCAATACCGCCTCTACAAAATCCCATTTGATATGATCGAAAGCTTTGCTCATGTCTATCTTGAACAAGCCAAGCATTTTTCCTAGTTTCTTGAGACGGATATTGTTTGTGAGCTCTTGAGCAATAAGGATATTATCCACTAATCATCTCCATTTTGTAAACGCATTCTGATATGGGGAGATGAGAGAGGGAATAGCTCCCTTGAGACGGTTATTGAGAACCTTGGCATTGATCTTATACAGAGAGTTGCACAGACTAATTG